>WBNH01002373.1:10559-72142 GCA_013401255.1 Urocolius indicus | reverse complement strand
ATATATATATATATATATGGTTGGAGCTGCTCTTTTTGGAGTTCAGCAAGTACAGAATTTTACCAAGAAGTTAATTCTTCTTTTGTCTGATGTACAGTTAGATATGTATTTTCTCAAGCATCTTTAATTATCTTCATGATGCCTTTTGTTCTTTTAATTTGTCTGATCTCTCCTGCCTTGTATTATGCAGGAGATGTTTCTTCATTTGTATTTGTCTGTTAACCTGGGAAAAACTGAAGAAATCAGTGAAAATCCTTACGACGCTAAGTGACAGTTCTACAATAGCAAGCATAGTCTGCTGCCAGAATTCAGAAAGACAAAGATACACAACTTTTGTTTTGACTTACAGAAAGTGTATGTTTTTTTTACTGTTGATGTTCTACTGGGGCAACAGATTGCCAGGTTCTTGCCTTGTGACAGAAAGCTCAGTTCTTCAGAGTATGATTTCTGCATGGAAAATGCTTGCTGTCTTATAATGGCCACTTTATTTCTTTGTCCATAGATGAAGGAGAAGAAGAAAATGTTTCTTCCGGCTTTGCACGGTCCATGATACTTTATTTTCCACTTACAGTGTTGTAAATGTGAACGGTGAATAAGCTATGTTTATCCTTGCTGTTAACTGAGTGACTTTGTCTGGCATAATTTTTCATTGTACATGGCACTAGAAATAAGTGGAGTGGTGATGCAAGGAGTAAGTTTGAAGTCAGAATTTAAAAATAAACTCTTTCTCTTTTTGTTGTTGTGCAAATTTAGCTTAGGATTTGTAAATACAGATAATGTACTCATTACTGGTTTTTCTCTATTAATTTAATTCAGTATCACCTCAGTTGCTAAAAACATCCTGAATTTGGCAGAAGTTGTAGTTTCATGAGGTAAAAATCCCTTTATGGAAACTGCTGACCATATAGATGTTTTGATGTATGGAGAATTTTAATTTCGGTTTTTAGAATGAGTGTCTTGGCTTTAACTTCTGCTTGGTTTTGGAAAACTTAAGTATTTCAGTGCTTGAGCAAAATATATAAGAGGTAAGGGAATGAGCAGAACCATAACCTGACTTTTTCTGCAAAGGTGCTGCTCCTTTAGAGAATTGCACTGAGCTTAATTCCAGCTTCAAATATACTAGTAATCACTGTATATTTGAAACATCTGTATTTTCCTCATGTGCAAGAAAAAGCTGGTATTTTTAAGGCACATGTACAGTGCTGTACACCCATATAGCTGACGCTGGAACTGAGCCCTTAAGCTGTAATGCAGTCTTCATTTACTAACAGTGAGATAAATGAAAAGAAACAGCCTTCTCTTGTTTACCAGTCTGATGCGTTTCTGCTTTTCAGTCAGTAACCAAAAGCTAAGTGCAGCAAACTAGAAATGAGCACTGTTAAGTCAAGTTGTATGATTTTTTTTTTTTCCCCCCTTAAATCATTGCTTAAGGGCTTCTGGCCCCTAGCTCAGGAATCCTGCCCAAAAATGCCAGATGTATTACACAGTCAAGTATTGCAATGTAAATAGTGTTCTGTGCCATGAGAGCAGGGTGGTCCATCTCCTAGCTGGAAAAAAAAAAAAAAAAAAGGAAAAATCCACAGGCTCTGAAGTAAGCACAGTAGTTACAGTGTTATTCGTGTTTTTGGCTGCACAACCAGTATTTTAGAGCTGAAGGAACACAGATAAATTAGTGCTTTAGGCTGGCAGATAATAATAACTGAAACTGAGATGCTAGAAAGCAAGATGCTTCTTGGCTGAGGCTGCTCAAGTTTACTCAAACGGGCATGTAATAAGGAAAATACTAAAGTAAAGGCCATTGCTGACAGGCAGAACCTGTTACTTCGCCTTATTGTGAACAGCAGTCTCGTGCTCAAGGAAGCAGAGTGGACAAAGGATGGGAAGTAGGGAAGGCAGAGGCACGAGGTTCTTCTCGGCCTCATGCTGTGCAATGGAAAGACTGGGTATGTTACTGCACCTTCTGAGTATAAACATTGCTGAGCTGTTCTTGGTTTTTAATTAAATACCCTGTGCTGTATATTAACAGTGACTTACCTTCTAGTGTGCTTATCTTCTTCAGATCCAGTGGTGGATACAGGAGGTTTATTTACACATTTTTCTATTTTGTGTATGAACATGTAATTTCATAATTTTTAAAGCTAGTTGAAAGGAGATTCCACAAATCTGACCTGAAAGGAAATTGCCATGGATGATGCCGTAATCAGATTTACGTTTGGGTTATCGGACAAATCTGTGAATTGCCATAGCTTCCTTGGGTGTGTGCAGAGGGGAAAGGGGTTATGGCAATTTACTTGTATGTGATAAACTGGTTTTTTTAAATAGCTACAGGAATGTAATCCCAATGCAGATCTCGGTGTAATCTCCTCGGTGAGACACCCAGAAGAAAAACAAGCTTTAGGAACTCATTTAAACCTCTCTCTGCTAACACTATGCTAACATTAAAAAAAAAAAATAATCAGACCCTATCCATAAAAACTTTTAATTTTTTTTCCCAAGTTACCTTTTCTGTTATGGTAAAAAAAGTATACTGGTACTTAAAGAAAATACTTTCTTGTACCAGTTTTCCTAGTGAGAGTTTCCTGTGCATTTGCTTCTCAACGTGGGCCTGATTCTGATTTATTTTACACCAGTCTTACTCTATCGACTTCTTGAAGGGTTCCCCATACTCAAAAAAGAAGCCCTTCCAGTTCAAAAGCTGATGCTGTTTAAGTAATAGATAATAGGAAAAAATTATATTCTAGTGCAAATTATTAAGATGAAGAAACAACTAAAATACATATAGGATGCCTTCCAACTGTAGAGAAAAGCTAGAACTTGAGAGAATTGTGACCAGGCATAAACACATAAACATCTATTAACCACTCTTTCTAGAGATTTGGGGAAATAGGATGACCTTTTTTATTCTTCCCCCCCCTTTTTTTTCCTTTTTTTTTTTTTTTTTTAAATAGGCTACAGTTTCACATGGCTTGCAAAAGAAATCTTTCTCCCTTTTTGTTTCCCACACCAATTGATTTATCATTTTGCTTGCAAGCAGACTTAGAATGTTAGGGCAGGAACACACTCACTTTTTTCTCGTAACTTTTTTGTTGCGGACCGAAACCAGTTGACTTGAATAAATTTTTCTGTGGTCTGAATGAAGCCAGCAACGTGGAAAAATCTTGCCATTCAGAGCCGTCTGAATGTACATTTCAGCCACACAGTAAGCTGTATTGGTAGGCAGTGGACTGCTAAATACAACCATTTTTCGCAGCAGAGAGTTAGACAGGTGATTAGCATAATTAGCACAGAGTAGGCTATACATATGGTAATGTTAAGTGTGTAAATGCCAGCTGCGGTGTAAAATTTATGTCAGGGGTCGACAGGGCTGTGCGAAAGTATTGTGTTACAGCTGCAGGTCAAAGCCTCCATTGCTTTACCCCCTTTTCTCTTGTTGGTGAATGCACTAAACAGAAGAGAAAGAAATATAACAGATAAGGCTTTGATTGAACAGCCTGGTTCTGTGCAAGAGAGGACTGCTCTTAAACCAGAAAAAAACAAGGAAAAACCTCAAACCCCCAAAAAGGTACTCATATGCACACACACACACACAAAACAAAAGTTTCCCTCTTTCACTATAGATTTTATTTTGCATCGTGCCAGTTACAAAAGTATCGCTGTCTTTGAGCAATGTCTTTATGAAAGGGGAAACTTTGGGAGGGAAGTGTGAGGTTGGTAGTTACGCTATGAGGAGCAAAAACAAACAAAAAGCTTTAATTCACCTTCTCCTTTCCCCATTCCAACCCCAAATTTTGTGGTTTTTAATTTTTTTTTTTAACATCTCTGTTACTCACTGCACTTGGGGGGCTAAGAATTAAAGAGTCTTGAAGGCTGACAGCATTAGAAGTAATAAAATCTCAACGGTGCAACAGTCTTGGAGCTGCATGACTGGTTTTGGACCAAGTGCCAGAAGTTCCTCTGTGGTTTTGTGTGTGGGTTGCTACGCTTATTCCCCAGCTTCCTCCCACCTCCTAAACCACGAAATTCTTTATAAATTAGAAATGACTAATACACGTTTCTTGTTTTAAAGGAGCACAACATTGGAGGGTGCACATCTTTTTAAGCAGCTGATGGGGAAATCCGTAAATCTCTTTGTTGCCGTAAACTGTTCATTCACATATTTCACTTGCAATTTTTTTTTTCCCCCCTTTTGTATTTTTGGTAGCCGGCTATAAGGAGCGGTGGTGTTGACAGAATATAGTTCACACCACACTGACCTTGTGATGAAACTTCCTCGCAGCCGCAGGGGGTCCTTATGAATCGGCCCCTAATCCAGCTAATCCCGCTCGCAACAAAATCATGAAAGTGGCTTCCAGCGACGTGTGTTTCCCTGCACAGATGCGGTGGGAAGGAGCGGCCTTGGGAACGCTTCGGCGCGCCGGTGTCCCCTTCCCGTCCCGTCCCGTCCCGTCCCGTCCCGTCCCGTCCCTCCCCCGAGGCCGGCGGCGGCGACCGTGGCGGGGGTCGCTGCGGGAGGGGAGGGGAGGGGAGGGGCCGCGCCGCGGCGGGGGCGGGAAGAGGGTCCTGGCGTGCAGCGGGCAGGAGGGAGGAGGCGCCGGGCGGCGGCACGGGATGCTGAAAGCCGCCCCCCGCTCCTCAGGGTTCCGATGACCGGCTCCCTCGAAGGGAGAACAGACCGTCGTTGTCGTCTGGCGGGGGCCCGTTAGCCGAGTGAAATTACCTGCGCGATCGGAAGTAGCCGAAAGTGCAAAATAAAGGTCGTGTTGTGGGGTGTTGCGTGGTCGTTCGCTCAGCTTGCTTTCCCGGCCCCTTCTCTCGCTGAATAAACTCGGCCATGCGGTCACGCTCTCGGAGGATGTGACGGGAGTCCCTGGTTGCATCCTGCACAAAATGTTCGGAGCGGACAGCGAGCAAACTATCAAAAACGGGCCTCCTGACAGATGCAGCGCTGTCTTGGGAGCTGGTGGCCGGTAAGAAATATCGAGGTGGGGGCAGCTGTGACAGGCAGCAGGTTCGGTGCTGGGAGGAGAGCTGACCTGACCCGATTGTGTCCAACAGTGAGAGCAGTTCTGCTTCAGTGCAAAGCCATTCAGGAGGAAGCTGCTTAGGCAACAACAGATGGTACAGCAAGCAGCTGGTAGGGAATACTTGAAAGAAAACTGTACCCTGTTTCATAACACGTTCATTCCTTTAATTTTCTTATATGTTAGGTTTGCCGTCTCCTAAAAGCGTGATTCAGGAAACAGTATCTCCTAAAAGATTCTGGGTGAAGAGTGTTTTCACTGCAGTTTGCTGCTCCTTAAAAAAAAAAAAAAAGCATTCAAATTTTGTGCTACTCCATGTACAGATGAAATTTGTGCTATCCCAGGAGTACAGATGAAAAGGCTTAAAAACGCTGCTTTTAACCACACAGGAAAACAATTACATATTTGAGGAAAGGGCACAGAGAGGTTAAATGAAAAGTTGGGCCTAGAGGAAAGCTGACTGCTGTGTAACAACATAGCAAATTGTTTTTATCGTATTACCCAGCAGAAGTTTTTATTCAAGTTAAAGTAACTTAAAACACTTCTGTTGAGCTGTTTTGAAATCCTTTGATTTAGACCTTGAAGCCCTTTACATACCCTTTGCAGCAGAACTCCTGGAAACTTGCGTACGATTCAGGATTTTGGCTTAAGAAGTGCGTTCAAATGTTTTCTTAAATTACCAAACAATAAAAATTCATCTTTGCTCCTCAGTGAGTGTAAACTGTTAGATGACCATAAACTGTGAAGAAAGTTGCAATAGTCTGTATTGGTTGTCAGTCCTCACTGTAGGCCGTCTCCTTGATTTTCTAGGAAGAAGGAGAGTCTAGAGTCCTTTATTCTTTTGCTACTTCAACCAGAAAATTCAATAGTTGGGCTTCTCCACCAAAAGCTGTGGCTTAGTTCTGACCTGAAGGGATCATGTCTTTGGAAGAAAAGATGGTTCGCTCTCCATGCCCATTCATTCTTCTGTGTCTTTGTTGGGATGGTCAACAAGGATGCCAATTGTGACGGTGGTTTTCTATAATATGGACACCTGCCCACTAGGAAATGGACTGAAACCACCAAGTCATTTCACATAAGCCAGCAAACAGCTGTCAGATGGTAAACAACTTGTGGTCACTATTGTTCGTGGCTGGATTAGAACCAGTGACCCAGAGGTGAACAGCTCATATCCTGTTACCAAGGACATGTGTCACAGCTCAGTAAGCAGCTACTGCATTTTAAGTTTAATTGGAAAGTTTGAAATGCGTGTGCCAGTTTTTTATATTATTGTACGTTTCAAAGATGGTTAGATGTGAGATTTCTTTTTTTCTTTTTTTTTTTTTCATTTTGAACTGTTCAATTTGGTCACTTTAGTTTGGGAGTTTTTACTGCACTTTTCCAGTTTCTTGGCCCAGAAGGGCATCAAGCTGGAAATGTATGAAAAATTACCTGATTTATTTTAGCAATCTGTTTGTTTTACCCAGTAAGAAATAATGGTTTTCTGCCTATGAGCAATAGAGATGCATATATGTAAAATCAACTTTTGTTTGATTTTTAGAAAGAAAAGGTTTTAGCTCCTAAAATGGCATGGAAGTTTTCCCACTACAGGCAGAGGCAGCTGTTGTTGAGCTGTCTTCCTGAGTATGCAGACAGCTTTGTGTCCTTGTCATAGCTCTGAACTTTGTCAAACTGTGACAGAATGAAAAGCCATCTTTGATGTGTGTTTTTATTTTTGCTATTCATAATCATGTCAGCATTAATGTAATTTGTAATAGCAACACTGGAGTCACCCCCAGCATGTGTGAGGAGTAACTTATTTTATATGATGGCTTGGGAGATAAAAAGCGGCCTTTTGAAGTATTTTGGGGTTTGTTTCCTTGTTTGTTTGTTTTTTCCTGAAACTGTTTTTGCGTTTGCAGACCACAGCTTTTTATCTTGGTTGTGAGGTTTTTTTGTTTATTTGGGTTTTGCTTTTTTTTTTTTTTTTTCTATTTTAAGCAAAACCAAAAATCCTGTTACCTAATTCTCAGTGTGATGGAAATGGTTGAGATGGTCATGTCGCCTCTAGATTTTCCTAGAAGTCAGTGGTGATAAAGAGAGATTGAAGTCAGTTAAATCCTCACGTTGTGATGTGATGATGTCCTAGAGAGTGTCCCTTTGTTGGACATTATTTTGTTGGGAGCAGTGTATTGTCCACCTGAATGTTTGGAAGGGAGATGGTGGGGCACAGACTGCCTTAACCTGAGCAGATGTAACCCATCACTATTCTACATGGGCTATACAAACACAAATATGTGTGTTCAGCAGAGTAAATCCTGTGCAAGAAAGCCTAGACACAGCATGGGATTTCTGACTGCCTGTAGTCCAGTGCTGGCGTAGATCATGTCTAATTACATGATAAAGATGATAATTTTTCATTGAGCTGTTGCCCAGCCCATTGAAAGACCATGTAATCTCTTTAAGACGCTGATTGCTTACCACTGTGTTCTAGCTCTTATAAGCTCATCATTTCTCAACGGAATTTTTTTTTTTTTTTTGGTAGCTTGATTTCAGTCACTCCCTGTGAAGTCTTTATTTTGAAGTCTTTATTGTTAAACAAATGAGCAGAAAGAAATCATTGCAGGTAACCAAAACTTTTTTAATAATGTAATCCTGATGGGTTTATGGAAGCCATTCTTAGCATTGTTACAATATCACATACAATATCAAATACATGGTGATGTCTTACAGTCAGCAGTTAATAAATTCAGAGATCAACTATGTAAACTAGTAGCAGTTCTGACTCTACAAGTAGACAGCATTTTAAAACTCTAAGTATGTGGACTTGCCAACCAGTCCAATTTATTGCATCGGCTAAACTTAAATTTCAATTAAAGTAGTTTTTTCTTTTCCTCCCAGCAAAAGGTTTTACCCAGTCAGGCCTAAAGAATGGTAATTCTGAGGAAGGTGCAGTCTTCCCTGGTTTTCTGACAGGATGCTAACTAATACTGTCTGTGTGGAGAAAAACTATATTCTGTTGCTGACAAAGAGCAGCAGAGACAAGCTCAAACATCCGAGAAAATGTGAAGACAGAACTCCCTAGAGAGCAACAGGAAGCTTTAAATCAAAAGGCCATTATTTTTTCTATTCCCACTAAGAGGCAGGGTAATCTTCATATCTGCCAGAGGACGTCAACTCTTTATCTCAATTTCTTTATAGGAGGTTTCGATCCTGTGTAAGTAGTACTTGGCTGTGTTTTGCTCTCATGAGGTCTGTGCTGCCTTATCAGCAGAAGTGCAAATTGTCATTGGTGTCATTAGGTACTGGCTTCTGCTATATGGCAGGTATGAACACTTTTAATCCCAGTACATAGTTGGGATAGGGCGGCAAAGTTGTGGCTGTCTGGTTTATCAGTGTACCACTGCAATGGACTGGAATGAGTTTTATTTTGTAGGTTTTGAGAAACAGCAGTGTATGCAGGTAATAGCGTTGCCTACAGGAACAGTACAGGGATAGACTACACGAGAAAGTGGAGTAGAAAGAAGCCCTTAACAGCAGTTTAAGTTGAGGGAGAAAAGGGTATGTAGATGTTGGGGAGAGAGAGATGGAGACAAAGACTCTTTCTGGTTCCTGCCCTGGCTGGGCAGTTCCTGCACCTGGCTGGTGCTGAAGGGTGAGAAGGCAAGGTGCCTGCAGCTCTTCCGAGTGCTTATCCAGGGTGGAGTGTATTATGTTGTGGGAGATCTTCTTGCAAGTTCTGGCCATCCTTGTTCTTCTGTGCATGCTGCTGCTTTTTGGGTTTGTTGGTAAAGGCTGAGTTTCAGATGAACACACTGAGTAGCATTCTCAGTCTTTGTTTTTGTATGGTTACTGAGTCATGGAGGGTTTTTATTTTCCGTTTCTCTTTGGTTCCTGTTGTGGTCATAACAGGCGTTGCAAATTGCACAGGTTGCATGCATTTGCTTTTGCTCAGGCTGTAATGTAAGCCTTGTAAGAGGTACTGATCTATGTGTCTGTTTTATCAGAAAGGATCAGCATCTCTTGGAGACACGAAAACATTGTTTACATGAGCTGTCCATTACTATTAGGATTATTGTTAGGGTATTAGAGATATGATTTTGTTGCTTTGAGTTGTTACTGCCAAAAGGTTGGGCTGGATTTCTCTAACGCTACGCATTAAGAGCCCTGGAAGAATGAAGAAGATGGTATTGATCAAACAAAGCAGAAGTATGTCTGCCACCTCCAGATATCCTCAAGTGGAAGCACCTTAGGCCATAGGTCTTTAGAATGGAGCTTCTCCAGAACATTTTTGTCCATTCACGCATCTCTAAGTTGTTGCAGAAGAGCTTAGGCTCCAAAACTAGTAGGTATTTGTTTAACACTTGGCTTTGGTTTCCAAAGTCTGTTCTCCGCATTGGTAGGCAAACACTTACACCAAGTGTTTTACTTTCAAGAATATTCTTTTTTAGAGAGTTGTTGTGCACAAAGTGACTGTTGAATAGAGGTAGTGTTCATGTCTGGAAAAAAAAAAAAAAACCACCAAAAATCTCTGGCTATGTAATGCAATTACAGTAACCTGAATTGGAACATTTTAAGATTCTCTGAAAAAGAAATATTTAATGACTTTTGAGCCACCAGACAGTAAATTAACAGGCAATTATTTTTGACTATCACTCATTGCTTGATTTAGGGTCAGTATCTTAGTGTGGCAACGGTCAAACTTACTCCTGAGACTACTCAGTTTGGAATGGACTGCAGTTCCTGGTGGTGGATTCCAGAGTTCTTCATAAGCATGTTAATGTAGTGCTAGATAAATTTTTAATGCTAATTGTGAGAAAGGCATAGGTAAGAGAGTGACATTTGCAGTGGAAATGAGCATGTGAGCAGAATGACCCAGTAACATTGAAGCTGTTAGTCAATGGAAGGAAATGTCAAAAACTGTGTAAATGGAAACTAATATAATTTCACTTGTATGTCATTGGGGGGTGCATCAGTGTTGTGCAAATGCACATGAGAGGCAAACACTTGTTTTTCTGGGTGTTTCTCACTGAAGATGCACTGAAGCATTTTAATGCATGATGACTGAAACTCGGACTGTGACCCTGGTGCTTGGTAATGGGATCTAGAGCCTTTCACCTATAGGTCATGGGTTCAGGTCTGCCTCAAGTTAAAGATGACTAAAACTTGTTACCACCTGACAGCTGTTCATTTCTCTTGGGGGCGGGAGGCATAGCGGTCCTTCCATAGTTCTCAGCAACCCAGCATTCATGATGACAATTACTGCTCTCTTCAGGCCTTTCAGAGGGCCAAGAATTTGGTACCTTGACCAGCTTTCGTTCCAGTTGATGGGGAAGTTCAGGAGAAACACCAGTGTGTTTAATGATACGGCATGCTGACTTGCTCAAGGCAGGTTTCACATGTTCTGGGAAGGAGCTAAGAGGGAAGCCCGTGGATATCGAGGAGTGGTGGAAGGGGGAGACACTTTCCTCTTCTCTGGAAAAAACAGGTTTTTAACAAGAACTAATAACAAAGAGGCTGTCAGTAGAACTGTCTCATGTTGAATGCTGGCCTTCAAACACTTCCTTGAGAATTAGAAACTGATATGTTAAGTGTGAAATAGTGCCAGGACACTGATACCATTACCGCATTGTGATTTTGAAATTTGTTTCTTTTTCTTTTTTTAAAGAAATGTAGCTAAGTTGTGCAGGTGTGATAATATTTTATCCCTGGGATCTGATGACACTGCTGGAAGCATAGTGTACAAACTGCTGCGTTGTGTTACCAGGCCATGAGACAATATACGTCTCTGTTATTTGAATCAGTGTTTCGGCTGCTGGGAATTTGTGCCACCAGCTCAGACAAGTAGGCACTAAATCATGAGGAGTCATGTAATAAAGGACTCCAAAGCAACTGAGCAGCTTCTGATACATTGGAACAGGAGGGTGATGTGTGTGCATTTTGTCACCAGAGTGTTAAAGTGAAATAGTTCTGTCTGTGGAATAAAACGTGAAATATTGGTGCTATATGCCATCCATACAATTTTAGTCACTGGAATTTTCAGTGTAAAATGTTGTTGCCACCAAATACAAGAAAACAGGGTCCATAAAGGAAAACTATGAAATACCAGTGTTTTGTTCATTGGTCATATTTTCCATTACACCATTTGTCCTATAGTGTGGAAATCCTATGATGGCTATAATGCATGTTATATTTGTTTTTCTTACATGTGTTAGGAATGACTTTCTGCAGAGGGTGCAAATGTTGAATGCAGTATTGACAGAGGCTTTGGGTACATTTCAGTGACATTTTTGGTGGCTTTTGTCCCAGGTTTTTGCACCAGCTGTGGTTAGGTCAAAAACAAACAAACAAACAAAAAAAAACCCAAAAGTAACATGGGTGCTTGATTTTTAAAGGGTACATATTCAGCTAATTGTGGAGGCTTAAGATTATAGCAGCCTCCAGTGATCTTTGCAAACTTTCAGTTAAAATAAATGAAAACATAACTGGTAGAAACTTTTTTTTTTTGCCTTCCCTTTTGCCCTTTATTACGTCTGATACGTTGAGAGGCCACTAATATATCCACTTGCTTCTAGTCTGTCTAAATATTTTCACCTAATCAGACATTAGTAGTAAGAATTTTCCTCTTCAGTCTACATTTAGAATTTCTTTGTACCTTAGTGCTAGTTGTAAGAAGTAGCTACATTTGCCTGTGAAGTTCTCTTTGTTTGGCTCAAGAAATGTACATAACAGACCCATCCAAGAAATAATTAGGTGCCGTAATGGCTTAAGAAGTATGCAGAGCTGATCTGCTGCTGGGTTCTGGAATGTGTGCCCTCCTTCATGGGTGGTTTTGGTATTCCTGTTTCGAATGTTAAAAGGGGGAAAAGGAGCTTCTGTTCTGACTACAGACTTGTGTGATGCAATTTTGATTAGCTAAATCTGCCTTGTTCAGTGAAGCTAATGTGGTTTGACAGGACCTTGATTAGGAAGCAATCATTTCTGTTGATAGTAAACAGTTGGTCACTTTCAGCAGAGATAGGAATGCTGCCCTTTGTCTTGCATGGAGTATGTTTGGTGGTTCAAGTCTTGGTTAAATTCAAAAGGAAAGTGTGTATGGAATGGGACAGAATATAGTAACAGGAGTAGAAGTTTATGGCAGACTGCACAGTCTCCATAATTTTTGGGCTTTATTGTCTTGGGTGTCACTGAGACACAAAAGAGAGAGACACTTTGTCTTTGGAAGCACCTGCAATGTAACAGACTGCACCAGAAAACTCTGGTCCTGAGACATGCAGATTTGGATTACTCTGCTCCCTTACCCCCAATCCATATTCCTGTAAGATGAAGTAAAATTTGTTAGCGTATATCACAGAATACTGGTTGGTGGGGAAGGACAGCAGTGAGCGAGAACATGAGCCTGATGAGTGCAAGTATTTTTAGGATTTAGTTCTTGATACAAATTGGCAATAGCTTTGTTTAACCATGACTGTATATTCTCTTACTGTAGTAGGAGGAATGTTAAGAAGTTACAAAGGGACTTTAGGTAAGGAGGTTGTACTTCGATTTTTATTTTATTGTGATCTGGACGCTGTTACTTGGTATGAAGGAGGCAATGCTAAGAGTGAGAGCTGAAAATGTGTTGTGTGGAATTCTTGAACTAGAAATTCAGCAATGCATCGTGCCAGAATGACTGTATGTTTTAATTGTGGAGGGTCTCATTCTGACAGCTTTATCCATGCAGGGGCCCAGCTTCTTGCCTGGTAGTCCTTTTAGACCCGGGGGGTTATGGGTTCATTGAGGGCTCAAGTGACTGAAAAAGTATGTCCCTGCTCGGGCTTGAGAATGTCATCTCCTGCACTGCCAACTGGTTACAGATCAGTCTTCCGTTACACAGCCTAGGAGATCGATGTATATGCCTAATTTCTGTTCACACTGTTGCAGAACTAAACTTTGGCAGTGATTCAGATCACTAGTGCCAAGCTGACTAGGTCTGAAAAAAATGTAGCAAATTAGACCAGGTCTGTAGCTTGGACCTAGCAGAGCAATAAATGTAATAAATTGTAAGGGATGGAAACAACATGTTGATGGTATTCTTGTCCTCCTCATCTGGATGTGGTCTTGATTCAGCTAATTGGCTGAATTAACTGACCCCGCCTCCCAGTGCGTTTGCTAGAGAGGCTGCAGGGCAGGTTATATAAAGTATATGAACTCTAGCTGAATGCTTTTTTTGTAAGAGGGAAGATAATTTTCCATTCTTACATCATTTTTTCTGGCAAGGCAAATTGAACACTGCTCCCTCTAGAGCCTGTCAACTTTGCAGTCTCCCTCTGCTTTTTTCTCGTTTTGCTTTCATCATGACAAGTTATGCAGGTACTGGACCAAATTATCTTGTGTGCAGCCCTTTCTGCAGCAATCAAAGCTGCATTTCTTTATGTGAGCTTCGTATTTTTTCTTTTTTTATTTAAGGCTGAAAGAAGTGCTCATGCTCACTCTTTCTCTCCTCTCCCTTTGTAATGGAAGACAAGCATTCTCCAGCTTCTGCCAAATTATTTAGAAGAAGAGTGTATATTAAAACCATTTATCTTGAAATGTGGATTTGGAGCAGACTGTTCATACACCTGTAAGAAATTGTAACATAATGTTTGTTCTGGTCTGCAAGCAAAAGGTCTTTGGTGTTTTTTTTTTTTAATTTTTACAAACGGAATATTGGTTGTAATTTAGAAAAACTGTTCACTCCAGTTTACATATCATGTTTTAGTGTAGTAGAGGCAATAGTATTTTAATGAGGAATAGGGTTTCTGCTGCAGAGTTAATAAAATAAAAGTTGATGTAATTATATTGTTATGCTGTGATCACTTTGAGACAGAATAGACTGGAGAGTGCTCATTAAGTGAATCTTGAAAAAGCAGTTACTGGCTAATACAAAGCTGTTGATATTTATCCATCAGTTGGTGGACGAGTGAGTCGGGAGTTAAATTACACACGGCAGAAGATTGGAGAAGAGGCCATGTTTAATCCCCAGCTCATGATCCAGACTCCACAGGAAGATGGTGCTAATGTACTAACAACAGAAGCACTCCGGCAGCACCTTGACTCTGCGCTTCAGGCAAGCAGAGTACATGTCTATATGTACAACAGGTAAGGGGAAAAAGAAAAGCAAAAGTGTTCTTGATTGTCTGTAACAGCTCAAAAGTGGACACATTCTTCCCTCCATGTGTTTTTAAGTGGTTAGCACTTCAGAGCTTTTCCCTTAGGGAACTGTGTTTTGATTTAAATATCACTAATTTCTGATAGTTGACATGAAATGATAGCAGTGACAAGTTGGCTTTAACAAATGAGATGGGATAATCATAGAATCATAGCATCATGTTGGTTGGAAAAGATCTTTAAGACCATCAAGTCCAACTACTAACCTCACACTGCCAAGCTCGTCATTAAAGCAAGTGGTGCTGGATGACATTCTGAGTGTACCCCTATGTGCAGTGCTACAATATCCATGGAGGAGGAATAATGTCTGTGCTCTTAAATGTAGGGCCTTAAAGATAGGATTCATAACACTAAAAATCCTTCTCTATTAGAGTTGAATTCACTCTCTGACACCATCACAAGGTACATAATGACTGTGAGCAACAGTACAGCTTACCATCCTTCCAGTAGTTTGGATATAAAAGTAAATGCAGGCATGTGAAATGTCGATGGGTGGAATAATGGCTGTTTAATAACAAAGACATAATAGAGTTGCCCTTCAGAGTGTCTGTGTGCACATACAGAAGGTTGAAATTTATGTATTGTCCCATAAAAAAACAACAAAGATGAACCTTCAGAAGGTTTTGGGCCAATGAGATTCTCCATGAAAAGTGGTTCCTCCAGGGTTTCCTCCACATGGTAATGTACCCAGTGAACTAGTGACGAGGCTCCAATTATCTTTTAGCCACTTCCTGCCTTGTCTAAGGCATTAGAAGTCATCGCAGTGGAAGTTTTAACACAGCTGAAAAGTAAGGGTAGAAAATCTAATAGTTTCTTTTCTCCTGCCTGTGTGGGTCAGCAGGGAATATTCTCTGAATTGGAGCAGGCTTCTCTCTCACTTGTGTCACTAAGCGACATCTCAAGTCACAAGCATCTCAAGTTGTTTATACAGAGATGGATTTCTGTCTCTTTAATGTGTGTTGACTGGCCTGAACATCGAAAAGCAGATCCTTTTTCTTTTTAAAAGAGTTTTACATAGAATGTGAAAACAATTGAAACAAATGTCAACTCTGTAACTACAAAAAGAAAGGTCTTTGTCTTTTTTTGAGACCTGTAGTGTATCTTATGCTGAGTAATATTTGCCTTTCTCAATGACTTGCTGCTTCAGGCCAGTATGTGTGCATGAGCTGCAATTTTAAATGTCTGTTATATTTTAGAAATAACTTTCCAGTAGTTGTGCAAGAAAAAGGAATTACTCTGTATGTTTCTTACAGACAGTGGAAATTGGAACATTTGTGTTACAAATCAGGAGAACTCATCACAGAAGCAGGTTACATGGACCAGGTATGTGTAGCAGGCATTTAGTTACAAGATTTGTCTAGTCTTATGATATGACTTGTGCTGCTTTGATTGTATTCTAGTATAACTCTGGTTTTCATCTTTCTGATTTTGACAGATCATAGAATATCTTTATCCTTGCTTAATTATCACTCCTTTGGACTGCTTCTGGGAGGGAGCAAAACTACAGGCAGGAACTGCCTATCTATTGTAAGCATGTTTTTAAATAATATTCTTTTCTGAATAATTTTAATTGTGTGTGACTTTTCAGTTGCATTTCTATTGTTTATTTGGTTTCTGAATTAAGAGAAAAATAAAAGGTAAAGTGTAGTGGCTCTATAGAAAATACACATGGATTTTTTTTCCATTGAACTGAGATTTTCCTGTGTTTTAGAGGTGATTTGTAGGCATTTAGTTTAATCCTATGTTCATTTTTTTTCCCAGTCTGCTAGCATGCAAAATAAAGTGTAGGTTTTGAATTCAAACTGCAACAACTTTATGCTTTTTAAAATGTTTTCCATTCTTCCTGAAATAAACTTGTTTCTGATAGGATGGATTTTTTTGTTTGGGTTTGTTGTTGGGGCTTTTTTTCTCCTCATAAAAAAAAAAAAATCAATTGACTGGGAATTTTATTCCTAAGAAAACGTCTTAAATCTCAAGTCTTCCTAAGGAATAAAGAAAAAATACTTTACTTATGAGATCACTAAATAAACAATATAGTATCTTTTATGGGTGGTTTCTCACAGTTTACAAGTGTAATATTATATGCCCTGAATCCTTTAAGGAGTTAATTGTTAATCTCTGCAGACATTTTCTGTTAATTATGCAAGAGTTAGCATTTGAGTTATTGTTTCTGTCCTGGTTTGCATGTCCCTGTAAAAGCAATTTGCAATGGCCATCTCCTAACCTTTAGTGTACAGTTTTAGATGGGGAAATAAGGGGGTTTGTGTTTTCTGGTTGGGAGATTCAGAATAATGACTTAAGCCTGGTTAAGCAGATACAGTGTGGTTTGAACTACAGAATAAGGCAGCCAAAAGCCTTTCTAGTCTGTCAACATCACAAACTCAGAACTGGGGGGTGGGAGATGTGACAGTGATAGTGGTGACAGCCATAGCAGCAAGAAAGCTTGATGGTTGATAGTCAGGGCATTTGAAGGAGCACAGTATTGTTATAGATAAACAAAGATCAGCTATATTGATTGATTACATTTGCAAGATGATTATTAGACTAGCAAGAAGTAATCTGATACTATGAGAAAGGCTTTCTTTCCTCAGCTCCCTCTTTTCTTTCCCTCTCCCCTCCCCCCCTAATTCTTAGAAGCAGCAATTGGCTGCTTTTTGTTATTTAAGTGTTTGATGATTTGTTTTGCTTTGCTTGTAAATGGAAGCTCTTTAACCGGTGAATATTCCATTTGATACAATAACTTTGTAAGAAGTGAGTATTTGTTTTAAAAATTACAGCTGGGCTGCAAAAAAAGGTACATAAGCAATTGTAATTGAGATATGCCTTACATTTGGTGAAACAACTTTCCCAGGAAAGGTTTTAACTTGCAACAGAAAATAACTCAAAGATTTGTGCAAATGTGAATCTAAGGAGTACATTTTTTTCAGTACTTTTGTCTTTTTGGTGTGTGTACCATTTTCTCCCGGTTTCTCTTACAGAGGGAAGCCACCTTTGCAGTGGATCAACTTTGACCCCTTAGAATTCTTGGAAGAGTTAAAGAAAATAAACTACCAAGTGGAGAGCTGGGAAGAAATGCTGAATAAAGCAGAGGTTGGTCATGGTTATATGGATCGACCCTGCCTGAATCCTGCTGATCCTGATTGTCCAATCACAGCTCCCAATAAAAATTCCACCAAAGTAAGTTTGCTTGTCCTTGTGTATACCTTTTCAAGGGAGGCCAGGATTGGGGGAGGGGTCAGAGAGGGGAAAAAGAAGGTACCGTTTTCTTCCAAGCAGTATATAGTTCATATTCATGAGTGATGTCATATTTCTGTTTCTGCTCTTCTGCTCTCTTGCCTTCATGCTGCAATTCGGTGCTTAATCCCACATTTTTAGAGTAGCATGGCAATGCAGTGATGTGGCTTTTCAGCAGACCTGATGCCTCAGTCAGACTTAGCCACCACTGTAATATAGCTGCTGCTGTACTCTTACACTGTGCAGCAAAGATTGCCTTCAGGTAGTACTAGTTTCTTTGATTTTTTTTGCAAAGAATTTGAAGTCATGGGCCCCAATTCTATATCTTTCTTTTATCAATCGCATCAGGCTTTAGAGAAGTTATGAATGGTCAAGTATCAGGCTGATTTGTTCAACTTGATTTTTTGAACACATTTCTCTTTGTAGACCTCCTAGGTTGTCCTTAATCTGTTATTGTAGTATACTAAGTGTTCAATTAGAGTATGGGTTTCTAAAGTTATGAAACCAATTAATTGCTTCTTTATAACTTTTCCTAGCCTCTTGATGTAGCCCTTGTTTTGAGTGGTGGATGCTATGGATTGTCGAGAAAATACATGCATTGGCAGGAGGAGTTGATTATAGGTGGTACAGTCAAGAACAGTTCTGGTAAACTTATCAGGTAAACAAATGTTTAATAAAATGTTTTCTTTGGCTTTTTGGGCATGGGGGGGAAGATCATGCTAAATCTACTGTCTGTCATATGTATTATGAACCTCAGTTTAGGCCATGACTCAAGATAAGAGAGTTTAAAAGAGTAACTCAGAATGTTAGTTTATGTCACTCAGAAAAAAAGCTTTTTCCTGGCAGCGTTGTTGTTTTGAATGTGTGTATAAAGCATTGAACAGTGTTTAAAGCACTGAGCATCTTTGGTGGTGTGTTGAAATACAATCAAGAAAAGGGCAAAATTATTTGGATAATGTGTTCACTCCTTTGACTTCTCTCAGGATTCCAAAAATCCACTGAACTTTTTGTTCAGGATCAGCTTAGAGAAAAGTCTTGAATACAGTTTTGAGTGATAAAACAAACCCTTTTGTTTCAGACTTTTTAAAGAAGCTGCAGAATGCTGGACCTCAGTAGGGGAAAAAAACCCCAGTAAAATAGAACTGTTCTGAAAAAAAGTGAGCTCTCTTAAACTGAATGATGCATAATTCTTCCATATTTAATACAGAGAACTTGTACGAGGTCTTTTAATAAAATTTTTGACCATTTTTACCTTCACAGTAGACATTGCTAAGTGTTTCTACAAGTAGCCAAATAATGTATTTTTAGTGAATAATAAAACTGTTCCTTAAACTTTTAAAATTGTTCAATACAGTTGCATACTGTGGAAATTCAGGATGGATAGTTGTTGCCTTGTGTACTCCTTGGAACTTGTCAGGCAACAGGAGTTTAATCTGGCATATCTCTCCAAGAGATGAAAAAGACCAAGGTCTTCAAATGACAAATTGTCAACAGCATTTACAAGATCTGTAGAAATAACTGTTCCTGTGGCATCCTCACAGTAATCTGCCTATCAATCACAATCTTTGTAACTGATTTGTAGGGTTACATTCTTTGCTCCTGAAACTGATCCTATTGAAAATAATGGCAAAACTCTCATTAACTTTAGTGAAACCAGATTTGCCCTCAATACTGCACCACATACACAGTAGAATAATTATACTCTGTTCAATGTTAATACAAACATGTGCCCTATAAAGTCAAGAACTCATGCAAACTCCTGTTAGGGTCTCTTTTGGGACTTGATGCCATGAAAATTATTTCCTGAAAATGCTCATTGTGTACCTCTTCCTCTTCTCCCCTTATTACAGTGCCCAGGCCTTGCAAACCATGTTTCAGTTAATGACTCCTAAGCAAATGTATGAACACTTCAAGGGGTATGAGTATGTTTCACATATCAACTGGAATGAGGACAAGGCAGCAGCAATTCTGGAAGCCTGGCAGAGGATGTATGTTGAGGTAAAATAAAAAATAACCTAGGTATTATACTATAAAGTCCTGCTAAGATCCACTCCTTCTTTTGTCATGGCTTTGTGTAATATTTTTTCAAGGAAGAAGCTTAAAGAAGAACTAAGTCATTGCTTCCAAGTTCTTCAACTGATTTCCTGCCTGCCCACCTCCCCGCTTCCCCTGAGTTAAGAGGCTGCTTGGTTATTCATATATGAGAAGCCATGAAGGTTTTGCTATTTGCTGTCAGGGACATGTTTGCTTTGCTGGAGCTCAGAAGAAACCAAAGAGCTAGCTGGAATTTAAAAGCTTTTGGTTGGCCTGGTTACTCTAAAAGTGTCTGGAAAACATTATCCATCCATGGGCTGTGGTCCCAGCAGCAGCCCGGGTGGGGAGGCTATCTGACAATGCCTGGCCTCTGTATCCCAGGCTCTGACCTCTGCTGCGCTCCTTCTGACCTCTGTGAATGGCTAGGCAGGGGGGAACAGGAGCACCCCTTAAGAGATCCCTGGCAGAACTCCTTACCGCAACAAGTCCATGGTGGGGTTACAGGAAGAGGATTCAAGTTAAATGTTTGGAATGGGCTGGGAATGCAGTAGCTTTTCCTAAAGGACACAAATCCTTATCTGATAATCAGTAGCTTGCAAGAAATAATTACCAAATGCATCTGTGTAGCATCAGCATCTGAGCGTAGAGTGTAGGCTGTCACAGGAACATGAAGACAGAAGCAGTTGATTTCAGATATGTGCTGTGGAAGATGGGAATGAACTTTTTCTTTAGTCACACCTATTTTTTTTTTCCTTTTCATAGGTTGTTCATCAAAGTGTTGCACAAAACTCTACTCAGAAGGTGCTCTCCTTTACTACGACCACCCTGGATGACATCCTGAAGTCATTTTCTGATGTCAGTGTTATCAGAGTAGCTAGTGGCTACTTACTAATGGTAAACAAACAAATTTATTTAATTTTCTCTGGTAGTAGAGCAGGGCTTAAATGTCTGCTTTATTGTGACCAGTCGGTAGTCTAGAAGATTTACTTATATTTAGTATAAAAACTACTGTCCGTAAACTTTTGCCTCGGGCTTGTCACCTGTTCCTCTGTGTAACCTTTGCCATGTGTCTGTTCTGATTAAAAATGTGTCCAAGGATGTATATTTTGGGTGGGGAGAGAGAGCTGTTAGAGAATGATCCATTCTAATATTTTGATTTTTCCCTCCCACCCTTCCTTGCTTTAGCTTGCCTACGCCTGTTTAACAATGCTGCGGTGGGACTGTGCCAAGTCTCAGGGTGCCGTGGGGCTGGCAGGAGTCTTGTTGGTTGCACTCTCAGTGGCTGCAGGATTGGGCCTGTGCTCACTGATTGGAATTTCCTTTAACGCTGCCACAACTCAGGTATTTAGGAAACACAAATCTGCTCCTAACTTACAAGTACTCTGTTAATAAACAAACACAACTGAATCTTTGAGAGGAAAAAAACTGCCAAAAGGTATTCTGGCTCTAGATTTTTATTTGTGCCTTTCTCCTACCTTATAGCTTACGCTGTGAGAAATTAAGCGACTGTGCTGCCAAATTATATTAAAGGGGCATGTATCATAGTATAATTACAAGATTCTGGGTTATTTGATATTTCTGTATCCTAGTATGAATAGAGCCATCCAGTTGTATGTAAGAAGTTGCAGGTTTTTTAATCTTTACATCTGAATATATCAAAATGTTCAAATTGAAAAAATAATTTTAATATAACATGAATTATTATCAGGTATTCTTTGTCTACCCAAAACCTGAATTACTTTTGGTCGTATTTTATACCTGTAGATGGTATACTGCAAGTTGCTCAGCAGTATTCCAGAATTAAAGTTAATAGATGTATTGCATCCTTTTGATTTTCATTTTACCTTTGGATTTGTGTACAGTGTAATGTGAAAGTTGCTTTAATTAGTCATTTAATGGCTAGCTGCATGGCAGATCATAAAACAACCTTCTTGCTTTTTGTTTGTTTTGTTTCTCCTCCAAGGTTTTGCCTTTTCTTGCTCTTGGAGTTGGTGTAGATGATGTTTTTCTTCTGGCACATGCATTTAGCGAAACAGGGCAGAACAAGAGAATTCCATTTGAGGTAATGACAAAATGGGGATTTGGGGAAGGTGAAACAATAGGCTTCATGTAGGAAAAGATAACTGTATCCAGAATTAATAGTAGTGATTTAAGAACTCTGGATTTTTTTCTCGGTAGCTTTTCCTAGGTCCTAGAAATTCTTATTTCTGTCAAAATAGAGAATTTTGCCAATATATGTAATGCTTGAAATGTTTCAGAATGTCCACCTTTTTTTTTTTTACTTTTTTTTTTAAAAAGGGTATTGAAATATTTTGTCTTGAAATTTTAATCTGTGTCTGTCATATAAGGACTTATTTACATAATCTTAATTCTGCCAAAAACTTTCAGCACAACTACCTTTCTCTGCTGTAACCTCTAAATGCTTTAGAACAAACAGCCTGTTAAGTTGGGAAAAGGTTGTGTGTTTATCTTGATTTCTCTGCATTTTTTGTGTGTGGTTCCTGGGTTTGGGGTGGGTTTTTTTGTTTTGTTACATACTTCTTCAAGATAAGTAGCTACGTTATGTCTCTATGCTGTTCATACATGCTTATTTTGTCTGAAAGATGAAAACACCAAGTGACTCTGCTGGTAGAAAATACATTGTACTTAATTACAGATGTATTTGATATAATGTCAGTATCCATTTAGTTTTGTGTTCTGAAGCTAGAAACAGCTTTGATAATGTTTTCTACCCACCAGAAAATGAACACTCTTCATGTGTCATCTAGTTTTCTCGTGAACAGTACACTTGCTTAGTATATTGCTTATCCTCACATACTCTCAAACACACACTCATACTCAGAATTTCACCATAATAATTTTTTACTGTAATTATGGTGTATCAGAGGGATGACTCTGCATTTGCAGGACATCACCATTCTCACTTCTAAAATATGTTGTTTGTTTTGCAGGACAGAACAGGTGAATGTTTGAAGCGAACAGGAGCAAGTGTGGCCCTTACATCTATCAGCAATGTTACTGCTTTCTTTATGGCTGCCTTAATCCCCATTCCTGCTTTACGAGCATTTTCACTCCAAGTAAGTTTATATGCTTTTTTGTTAGCTCTTTTGCATGGTCCCATCATGGAAGGCCAATGGTGATGCCTGTTAGTGGCAGTATTAAGAGTCTCTGTTTATTGCTGCTGTGGTTCACTGAACCAGTCAGTGATCCCCGTTTGCCGTAGATCTGGGTAGTAACGATGTCTATCTGCCCTTGATTCACGCTCCTCTCATTTCTCACACCTGAAGTGCCTTGCATTGTGTTAGCAGGTGAAAGTATACTCCTGCCTTATCACAGCTGGGTTGAATGTAAAAAACAAGATGTATGCAACTAAGCAGAAACAAGTCTCCAGAAAGATCTGCATTCTTAAGTCGAATAGATTGTATTGTGGTGTGTACTGTGACATTCCTCAGTAGGAATTTAACTCTTTCTTTCACATTTGTCCAATTTGCTGCTCTTTTGCCATATTAACTAGTACTGAAGCAGTTTGTACTGCCTTACTTCCAATGTAATTTTAGCAGTCTTGGAGAAAACTTAAGGTATTTTATGTTCCAACTGCTTTTTGAGAAAATGTGAATTTTGTGTGCTGAACCATGTATTGCTCCCTCTCCTTTTCTCTCTTTGTGTATTTATTTGTCATAATATACCTTCATGAATATGAAATATTAAGGATGCTAGAGAAAGCTTTCTTCTAAAAGTAAGGGCTCTTTGAAGAAAACTTTAGGAGTTTCTCCCCTGACACAAGCAATTTATAGCACTGTCTGACCTTGGTGCAGAGCAAGCAAACAGTACTTTTTCAGTAGTTATTTTTCTTCTGCTGTAACTTGGTTGTCCAATAATTTTTCTTTCTCCTTGAGCCCTTGGCTACCCATAGGAAGCAGGGGCTTAAATTTTTCTTCATACATGGGGCAATTACTACGATTTTCAGAGATTTAAGTATGCCTACAGTAAGCTGTAAAATGCTAAACTGTGTGTGGCTGTAATCATTAATAATTTGTCTACCATTTCCTTCTCAACAGTTTGACAATTAGGTAGTGAATAATAGAGAAAGTAAAGGCCTCATTGGTTTTCTGCATTGATTAGCAGATGTCTGTGGCAACTAAAACTAGATCCTTAGTCCTGAATGGTTAGCTGTACTTAGCTCTACTGGTTTGCCAAAACCTAAACTTCTTGTAGGTGATGTGACAGTGAATTATTTTATATCAAAGACCAGTCTCAATGTGTAAAATATTTTTGGAAGTGTAACACTTCTTCTATTGGAGTAAATTGATTAGTCTCCTAAATCTGTGGCTGTTTTCAAACACTGAATGTAAACCTCAAGCAGCTAATAGGATACTGGAGAAATTCACTGGGAATTAAGAGGAGAGGGCTTGTTTTGTCAGGCTTTGTAGTACCTGTGCTTTACAGGAGTTACTTCAGTCTAAAAGCATCTCATAAGAAGTAGTCATCAGACATGAGACATTTTATCCTAATCTCACTGCTAAACTGTAGTGTAGGAGCCACCAAAGTTAACTCTTTCTTATGGCTCGGGTTTTGCTCAGCCTTTCTCTGTTCTCATTCTTTGAATCAGGACATGGCAGATTACCTTTTGAACATATGTGGAGACAGCAGCTGTGTTAGTGTAGTCTAAGTACAAGTTAAATATACCTTTCATAAGGTCTTTTTGCCTGCTGCCACTCTGTAGAATAAGTCCCTGAAAGTTCAAAAAATTAAATCTGCATAGCAAAATGACAAAAAGTTTCCAGTGAGATTTCAACACATTCATGTATGAACATGTTGATAGTATTCAGAAGAAAAACATCACAATCAAATTCCCTTTTAAGGCAGTGATTAATATGGAATCTATGTATAGGAACATTTGGGTGTCTAGAAATTGCTAGAGTTGCTCAATCTTTTCTCACATGCATCTGTAATTTCTCCTTGCTTGCATTAATAAACACTTACATGTATAAAAGATGTGGAAAAGCATGTTAAAAAAAAGGCAGCTGGAGATCTGTAATGAGGATTTATTGATGCTAGAGCAAAATATATAACTGATACGTATGTAAGTTAGGAACTGCTAAAATAACATCCTTTGTTGTTAGAAAGGAACAGTTATTACTTGCTTTGCCTAGCTTCACCAGGTAAAATCAAGATCAGGTGATACATTAGTCACAGCATTCAGAATCAGGTAACCATGGCAGATTTTGGTGGGTGGTCTATATTCCTGTATGGATTTCTTTATTTACAGTCTTATTCCTCCCTCTCTCTTACTCAGGCTTGTTTAAACAAGAAGTCTTTGCCGTCTTTGATAGCTTCCTAGCAAGACTTAGAAAGCAATGAAATACTGCATTTGCTTTTCATAGACGCTGCCACCATCTCATCTAGATAGTGAATTTTTAACAGCCTTAAAAAAAAGATTACTCTTGACTGTATTTTGCTCTTAATGCATATTCTTAAGACATTGCAAGATAATTGTCAAAGTTTCCATAACTTTTGAAGCCCAATATCTGTAAAATAATGCAGCTGCTGAAGAAGAACAAATGGTTTCCAGCATCTGCAAGTAGAATGTTTAGTTAGAAACTCATGTTTTGCGTATCAGTGCTTACTGCTGTTCTCTTCTGCCAGATAACGCAGTTCATTGATACCTCAGAGTTGTTCATTTACTTTATGGAACTCAAAACTACAAGAGTGATGCTGTCTTAGGAGTTTGCTAGGGTTGTCTTTTGTCAGGTTTTAACTAATGGAAATCAGACATTTTGGAAGCAAGATCTGAAAAATTAATTCCATTATGCAGATAGGGACTGTTTTTGCTTTTTCACTTTTTTTTTTTTTTTAATCTATCGATCTTATTAGCCCCTTATTTAAGCTGGTTTAGGACTTTGAGATGCTGAACCTGTCCCAGATACTGGAGTTACAAGAATCGCTTGTAAGAGTGTTCAAAACTTTGAAAGAGGAGGTAATGAGTTTTCAGATGTGTTTAATTTCTTAAAATTGTTCCAGAGAGGAGATTTTCAGAGAAATCCATTGAATTTTTTTTAAGTTTGTAATAGGAATGTCTTACATAGCCTTTTGTTTTGAATATAAATTAAGGAAGTCCAGGCAGATTGTAAATACCTCTGAGCTGAGTTCTTTCCTGAGACAGACTATTCGGATACAGTTTTGGAGACAATTCTGTCCAGGAAAGGCAAGGTACAGCTTCACAAAAAATTATTTCACTCTTCATGCTTACACCAGAAACTTCCTCTAACAGTAGAGAAGTGGTGTGGATTGACTAATGAGCAGGGGTGGAACTTTCCCTAATAAGTCTTAGCAGTAACTTTTTCCCCTCACCATAAGAATGACAAGATTTTTTCCTCAGTATAAAAGTACATTACCAGGTGGTGGTGGTGGTGGTTTTGTGGGGAGAAAGAATGTAAGTTTTTAAGCTCATTCAATTATCTTAACTCTGCTGAAGTGGTTTATCCCACTCCTTTTACCAACATCATGTACCTTTCCCTGCTCCTGACAAAAGAATTTAACAAGCAAAATTAAAGCCTAAGGGAAAAAAGGGGAGGGAGAGCAAAGGAGGGGGAGATCTGCATCTGTGAGCTGTCAGGAGGGAGTTGCAGATAGGCAGCAGTAGAGTGGAAGTTTCCCTGACAGACCTCCTCATCTGTTCATCACCTCTGGCTATGTAACACACCCGCTCTCCTTGGGTGGGCTGCCAGGAATGGCACATAGCAGCACATACCTTCAGCAGGGCCCCAGCCTACCAGCCTGGCTCACGTCTCTCTTCTGCCTCCAGCACAGACTGCCATTCTTCTGCCTCCCTTCACAGTTGCAGCAGCAGTAATATTTTTAGGCTGTGCATTATGAAAAGATGCAAGAAGTGGAGCATGTTTCTGAGGAAGTGACCAACAGTTTTTTCTGATTAATGGACTTTTTTACTACTCTCTGATCTCATTTCACTGAATGCTTTCATTTTACACCCTTGAGCAGGCCCCATTTTACCCCTTCTAGGACTAGTTACCTTTGTTGATTTGCCATGGAAAACATCTGAGGGCCTTTACTTTCCCATTTGACCATTTGTCTATGAAGTGATGGCAGAAGATGCCCTGTCCCCAGAAATCCTTAGCATGCTCTCAGCTTGGGTGCTGCTAGCAGATTGCTTCTACTCTGGAAGCTCTTCTACCTGTTTTTTATTGGTGCTGTTCCAATCCATGTTAATTGTTACAGATTTTGAGTATTGCCACGATTGCATTTCTCACACGTTTCTGTTCCCAGACACACGATGTCTGAATGCTGCTGGGAGAGGAAGCAGTAGCTGGTGCATCAAGTCAGAGATTGAGTCACCTCTCCTCCTTCCCTCTCTTCACCAAGTCACAGCATGGGTTTTTTTGATGGGACAACAAACTAGAATTGATAAAAGAACAATATTTTCTGTATTTAATTACGAAAACTGAGATCTTTGAAATGCTGGGGAGGCGGGTGAAAGAGAGACAGTGTGCGACATATAGGAAGTGTGGTGTTGAGGAATCTATTTAAGTACAAATCAAAACAGAGGAATTGCTTAAAAATGTTTTACTTGCAGGATTAGTACTTGAACACAAGGATGGCTCAGTGGAAACTCTAGTTGTTTTAAAAAGATGTCGTGTTAATGGGCAGATTTACAGTGTGTTGTTGGATTAGTTTTGATGCTTTTTAAAAAATCAGTTGTGAATGTAGCTAACTTTAATGCTGTGTGTACCACACACGTAAGTCTTAGTTTTTAGCTTAGCAGCATTTGAGATTCAAGGATGTTGAGGTCTACAAAGTATACTGGTAAGGCATGAAGTATTTGCAGTTTATGAAGCAGGAACAGAGGACTTCTGTTAGTTTTTCAGCTATGCTGGGAGGAGAAAGAGACACAGAGTCAAGCTTCAGCTGTTTTTTTCCAAATCTCAATAAATATCTTAGCTGATCCTTGATAAAAGATCTTGGTTAGACGCTATTAGTTATTCATGTTATTATGGGTGATTCAGCCTTTGGTTTAGCAGCAATAAAGAAATCAGTTGGATGAACTAGGTCCAACAAACACCTTGCTTGCGACAGCAGCCATTTGTTTTTCTGACAGATTCAATTAATTCTAGAGAGGATCAAAAGGAAATCAGTCTTGGCTATGACCTTACGTACCTTTCTGTGTGGATATTTATAAGTCATTAAATAGTCATTGGATCTTTTCGCTCAAAGATGGCTAAATACTCACTCAGGACATTCATAAGGACTAAGTAAATTCTGGTTTAGTACTTATGTCTACAGACAGCCATCAAAACCAAAATCTCACTTCAAGCGTACTGGAGACAACAAAAGAGAAACCCACTAAAATCACTTTTGTACACAATGTATTTATGATTGAAATTACTGGAAAATCTTTATATAACCAGTTGGTTTTGTCATTCTGAGGAAAGTAAAAACAATATCAAGTTTTTCTATTATACCTTTGACACTTTCAAAACCCTAAAAGTCATTCAGTGTGTTAGTACTTTCATTTTCACAGGTACAGAGACACAAAATTAAAATTACACGATTTAGGCAATTTATTTATTTTGCACCTAAGTCAAGTATTTTTAAAACATGGATTTTGGATATCACATCTTCTGAGCCGCCAGTTTCAAGGCCTGATTTTCTGAGATCCGAAACAGCCATTTGTTTGTTTTGGGAAAAGAAGGGCCCATTTAGAACAGATCAATTACTTGATTTTTGTAGCCCAACTTTTGCTTTTTAATGACAGTTTTAACCCAAGCAGGTGTTACTGCAGAAGTTACAGATGGAAGTGATTCATAGTTTCTATGATTTTCTTAACATGAATCTGAGCTACTGTTGACAAGTCTACTGCTTATCTGCTTGGTTAAAATACAAGTATTTCAGGGCTTATTTACCTGTTGATGGCACAACCATTTTTTCCCCAGTGTATCTTCTACTCTTACAACTATCTTCTATTCACATCTGTGCCAAGGCATTCCCTTTGTGATGACAAGTGCTCTTGACAATTCTGCACTACAAATAAATGCTATTAATAATAGTGATAGATGCTGCACCACATATGTTTGTAGGGATTCTCTGGGAATGTCTGTGTGGGAAAGGGTTTGGGAGTGGGTGGAGAGGTCACTTTTTTTCATTGTATAATGTTTACTTTACAAAGTAAGCTGAGTATTCTTTTTTCAATTTAAGGTCCATTAGACTGTCTCATTAGGTCGGTTCTGTTAAGCACAAGCTCATTAATATGTAGGTTAACTATAATTAACTATATGGTGTTGGATTGTACTTTAAAAGTAATCACGGATAAACCCAAAATGCTTCTGTTTTTGGCTAGAGAGTAAGTGCATCAAGTGTGGAATACTTTGCTAAATAAAATAGTTTCATTAAAATCTACGTAAACCTTAATTTAATTTCTGATTTAATAATGGGCTTTAATGTTATTGTGATGCTTAAATTACTTCACAATGTCTAAATAGGATAACTTCAGTTCTAGCTCCAGGTCTGCTTTTACTTCCATGTTTTTTTTTTCTGTAAGACTCTAAAGAAGACTGATTCTCATGCAAAAGTGTGACTTGTTTGTTGACTCTGGTTTTCCACATAAAAATCATCACCACATCACCAGGCACAGACATATTAAAATAATATCAAGTTTATTATTAAAAGAAAGTAATTAACAACAGTAGGCCTACAACAGTGAAATGAGAATGTAAAAGTGTATCTCCCAGTTTCTTCAGAGAAGAGCTTGAAAGCATCTGAGGGGCTGACATGTTAAATGTATGAATGGTTGAGAATTGAAAGGAAGTTTTATGCTTTGTAAAGCTGATTCCATACATGAAACTTATTAACAACACCGCTTCTATGATTGATCTCTAGGCAGCAGTTGTGGTGGTGTTCAACTTTGCTATGGTTTTACTGATTTTTCCTGCTATCCTGAGCATGGACCTTTATCGTCGGGAAGACAGGAGGCTGGATATATTTTGCTGTTTTACAAGGTAAGAATGTGTGATAGATCAATGTATGAGATGCATCATTTTTGTGGCTGCTGATCAGTGCCCCCATTTCTTGTCAGGAGTGAGAGTTCTTTATTTCACCTGGGTCACTGTTGTGGTTTGAGTGCTAGTGACCGACTTGCATTTGCTACCTGATTTTTGCCTGACTGAGGGGAAAGTTAAAATATGTCTGTCTCTGTCCCAGGCACACACACTTTTTTGACTTTTTTGACACACACTTTTCAACCTGCATCCAAAAAGTCCGAGATCTTATTCAGAAGGCTCAAATATTATTTGTTACCTTAATAATTCTCAGTGGAAGTACTCAAGAATGTCATGTGTTTACGTTTTTATCTAAATAGCTTAATTCTTAGCATGGGCATGTAGATGCAAAGTCAGGCACATTTTGTGCATTCAGACTGTGTGTAGTAACTACCTGGTTATTGACCTAACGAGCATGTGTAATTGAAGGAGTGGTGTAGGTAGATGTCAGTCTGGTGGTGGTAGAAGCAGCCTCAGATGGAAGCAGGATAAGGTTATCCTATCTAGTCTGATCAAAATAAAGATACATCTAAATGTGAACAAATATTTTTCTCTTTTTTTACAGTCCGTGTGTCACTAGGGTGATACAGATTGAGCCTCAAGTCTATGTGGAAAATGACAATACTTGCTACAGTCCTCCACCCCCGTATAGCAGTCACAGTTTTGCACATGAAACTCAGATTACAATGCAGTCTACAGTGCAGTTGCGCACAGAATACGATCCTCACACGCAGGTATACTATACCACAGCAGAGCCTCGCTCAGAAATATCTGTGCAGCCAGTGACAGTGACGCAAGATAATCTTAGCTGCCAGAGCCCAGAAAGCACAAGCTCGACGAGGGATTTGCTTTCCCAATTCTCAGACTCCAGTATGCATTGCCTTGAGCCCCCCTGTACGAAGTGGACACTCTCATCTTTTGCAGAAAAGCATTATGCTCCATTCCTCCTAAAGCCAAAAGCTAAGGTAATTGGGGAACTATTTACCTGTTTTTTCAAAAGTAGAGTTCTGCCTTGCCTAGTAGTAAAATTATCCTGGCAATAGTAATAAATACAAGGAACAAACAGAATTCTTTTTTAATAACAATTCTTAACAGTTTTTCAGATAATTTCATACTTGAAAGGCTCTGTCTTCTCAGATATGTTGTGAGGATTTTGGTGACTTTCAGTTACATAACCATGTGAATAGTGAAACTAAAGCCACTTTTAAACTTGTTACAATAGGAATTTCTATCCATGATGCAGAGCCCTTTCAATAATGCATAGATTACCTCAGCTTTGTAGTGTGTATGTGGATGAAAAAAAAATAAATTAAAAGCTTCCAAGTAGACCTGATGAGTGTTAATTTTGAACCTGGCCTTTTAGTGTACCATTGTGAATTGTTAGTTTCTTTAGAAACCTAAACTAAAATGTGTTTTATTTTGTTTTGCAGATTGTGATTATTTTTCTTTTCCTGGGTTTACTTGGGCTCAGTCTTTATGGAACTACCCGAGTGAGAGATGGACTAGATCTCACAGACATTGTACCACGGGAAACACGGGAATATGACTTTATTGCAGCACAGTTCAAGTACTTTTCCTTCTACAACATGTATATTGTGACACAGAAAGCAGACTATCCGAATGTCCAGCACTTACTTTATGAACTTCACAGAAGTTTCAGCAATGTGACATATGTTTTGTTGGAAGAGGATAGACAGCTTCCCAAAATGTGGTTGCACTACTTCCGAGACTGGCTGCAAGGTAAGGGAGAGTTGCATGAACTTTTCTTAATTCTACAACAGTAATCACTTGCTGACAACAGTGATGCTCTGCTCCTCGACTATAATCACACAGTTAAAGACTGTGAGTGGGAGGGAGAATGTCTAACTGCTGATCTGAACGCACACATTAACTCACTCTTTCTCCAACATACCACCTGAATTCTTGTGGCTAAGTTTACTCCTCAGTAAGATAGTTCTGAAGCTTTAAGAGATTATATATATCCATGAGAGGCCATCTTGGGCCATTAATTTCTAAGCAGCTAATGAGGAGTTCTGCTTTGTAATTAATAGTCAAATATGGCCCCCTGTCGTGGCAAAATAAATGTTTGCTGAGTGTTTTGAGAACAGTAAATTTAAAGTCTCAGCTCTGTGATGTATTTTGGCACAGGAATAACTTTCAGCACTTAAGTGATCCTGACTTCACCTGGAACTGCTGGCATGAAAAAAAATCGGTGTGGTTTATGTGCTTTATCAGATTAGGAACTTAATATACATTATAGATTTCTATTCAAGCATCATCCCTTTTTCTGTGCAGAATTATAATGGAGCAGGGTAAGACAAGAGAAGGCATGGCCTTTCAGGTGCTGTGATGATAATTATATTGCAGCATCTTATTAAAGATATTAAAGACACTATAATTACACATGTTGAGACAAAGAACTGTTTTATATTTAAAATAAATAGTACTGTTACCTCTCAGCAAATTTAACAACAAACATATTCTGCTCAGGAGTGCTTCTGTCTGTCCTACTTAGTGTCTTTCTGTTGGAAGAATCTCCAGAAAGCTTTTGCCAACAGAAAAATAAATTGTGCTGACCTAGTGAGACTGTAAATTTTAACTGTAACTGTTTACAGGCAACCAGTGCAGCCAAAGATTCTTAGAAAACGTCTAGGTAACTGCCAGTAGTTGGTGTATTTTATGCCTTCTGAAAATATAGCAGGCAGTAATAGGAAAGCAGATGCATCTAAGTGACATATCTAAACAAAATGGTCAAGTTTCCATTGTGATTAATTCATGCAAAGCAGTATTTCAGCTGTTAGCTTTGTGGGTTTTTAATGTTTTTTAAATATATTGGATCCATTCATTACAGTCTACTTACAGGAAGTTTTACTTATAATACTTCGCTCATCTAAGCATCTTGAACTGTAAGGGAAGGTATTACTGGCAGGGAGAAAACTCCACATAGCTTAGATGTTTTGCTGGATGGGAATCTTACTATACTTTCTAGATTTCTATGCAAGCATCTTTCTATACGCTTTTCCAAGTTCAGTTGTAGCTCTGTTATTTAATTTATTTTGTGGGTGTTTGTTGTTGTAGTTCCAAAGCAGTAGGAAAAAATGTGGCTGTTGTCTCCACTTCCACCTTCCCTTCCACCTCTAAACCTGTGAAGAAGTAACTCTGAGATTATGTTCAGGATATTCACACATAAGTGCTGAACCTCTGCACAGTCTGCCAACGATAAAGTCAGGAAGAGGTGCCCTTGGATACACTCCCTTGCCGGCTTCTCAGAGTGAAATGCTGGAGGCTTAGCCCACTTGATGGTGCTCTCAGGGGTTCTTGCGTACCCATTGCCCCTTGCTCAGCCCGGACATGTGTTTTCCCGAACCTCTTCCACTTTGAATGCTTCCCTGTCCTCTTTATAATCACCTCCTTATGCTAAGGATTGATTATGTGGCCTCAGATGAGGGCCAAGAGCCTGCACATCTCTGTGCCGTATGTCCATGCTTATATGTGACCTTTTCCTGATCTGCTCTTCCGAGTGTCCCATTTTCTTCTTATTACCCATAGTTACATTTAATGAGTGACAGGATAAGAGGAAATGGCCTCAAGTTGCACCAGGGGAAGCTGAGGTTGGACATCAAATTCTTCATCAAAAGGCTTATCAAGCGTTGGAAAGGGCTGCCCACGGGACGAGTTGAGGCACCATCCCTGGAAGTATTTAGAAGACATGTAGAGCATGTTTGTGGACATAGTTTAGTGGTGGACTTGTCAGTGTTAGGTTAGTGATTGGACTTGATGATATTAAAGGTCTTTTCCAACCTAAACAATTCTATGATTCTATTTCCCCTTTCAGCCCACATTATTTTGCCTGTCTTTCTTCGTTGTCCTCTGCTTTTCTTCCACTACAGGAGCTGTGAGTATTCCTGGTATCTTGGACATACTGACAGGGTGCATGGAGCTAAAAATCTTATACTGAAATGGTCAGGGAGACTTCAGGAAGCAGCAGCTTGGGATGGTTTAAGTGGACACACCAGCCCTGTGATGGCAGGCATATTGCTTGGCCTGTTGATCCACCCACAGTTTTAGAATTAATCATTATGATTAATCATTGTGATTACTAGTTAGCATTTAGGTCTGTGTCTTTGTTTCTCGTCCACCTTCCCCAAGAAGAGCACAGTTAATGCAAAACTGCTTCTTTGTAAAGACATGGGTCTGTCATCATAAATTGTAATAGTGCATTCACAAAGCTGTAAGGAAGAAGGATATTTCAGTAGAAAGACGTTATGTTTTAAAATGATATTGGTCATTGACGTAAAAGGAGAGAACTAAAGTCTTACACTAGAAGCTGCCACACTTGTCATAGTTAATGAGTTACCTCAGGGGGCAGGTACTAACAGACTAATACCTGATCATTACGAAGACCAAGTAAAGGGGAGGGAAGGTGAGAATTCAAAGAAGGCACAGTTTTAGGCTGGATTCTGGAGAGGATCTTCTGTAAGGTAGGAACAATTCTACTTGTGCATTCTTTACATGCTGCAGGAGCAGTATAATCTAAGTAGGGACAACCTTGAACTTCATGGCTAACGCCTGCCAACATGACTAGGAATTCAGTGCTAGAGGTTAATGGCTCAGGATGGCCTTCTGACATGCACACGTTTGTCCGACAGAATGAAGAAAGCAACAGCAAGAGAGCAAAGGCATTTTTCATCAAGAAAGCATCCTCGGTCTTAGCTGCACATTTCTTCTTGTTTACTAGCAATGGAGTACCTTCAGCCCTGTGCACTGCTTTTTACAGAGGTGCCATTGCATTTTGCTTCCTGGTGTCATACCACGTTAGTGTATTTTCTTTTACTGAAAATGCAACAGAAAAAGAATTAACATTATTCATTCATTTAAACTCTAAATGTTAACATTCTTTTTGTAAGTAACTGAATGTAAATGAGGTAGCTTGAATTCCCTGATGGCTTGTAATTAGGCTTGTTTTTGCAAAGAGTAATCTTATCTGGTGTTTCATGGTGCCAGCTGTTCACATGAGTCAGTAGGAATTCTTGCATCCCACATAATTTTGGAGGATTTCACTTTATTCGGAAGCATCAAGCAGTGACTGTTGATATGAAAAACTCCTGTATATAAGGCTTTTAGATTCCAATTATTTTTATAACTTTTCTGCAGGAAGAGATCAACAAGTTACTTCTGTCTTTGTGCCCAGAAACGATTCACTAATCCCATTTATAAAAGATTAAATGTTTTTTAAAATAATTGATAGGAGCAGGTTATAATGGAGGTGCTGTTTGCTTTGCAAGCAGCAGCTCTGCTTTAATTTCAAAGCATTTTGGGACATTTTAATTCGTGACGTTTTGAAATCCTTTACAATTGATGAGCTGTTTCTTGGGATTCTTTCCCTAGACTTTGAATTTCGGCAAGATCGTTAATGAAATAACCTAGAGCGTAAAGTGGTTAAGCCAGCTGAGGAAAAAAGATATAAAAGAGAGCAGGGTTTGAGGGATGACCAAAGCTGTAAGAACAGGGGAAGGCAGGAAATGTGTGACAGTTGAGTTTTCACGCAGTGCATGCCCTTTTTTGACATGCCATGTGACCACAAAATAGTAATGTCACATGCCAATGGATAAACTTGTTACTGTGTGTCTGTGGAGCCCATTGTAGAACTGTTGGATTTAGTCTGAAAGCTTTGCCCCTACATCCTGTCTCGTGCAACCATTTGTTTACTCCTCTCGATGAAGGGAGATGTTTTTACATTTGTTTTTCAATAGCCTCCTTAAACATCCCAAAGTTGTCTTTCACATGACTGGTACAATAGCACAAGTGCTTTAACCTGGCCACAGCTGAACTTAGCCCAGGAGGGATGAGTTGTTGTTTTGGCATGTCCTAAGCAATGTTTTGCCCTGAGTGCCCTTGCTCTTTTAAAGCAGGGCCTCAGAATCCCTTGGTGATGCCAGAAAGCCTGGTGGCAAACTGTCATCCTCCTGGACAGGTGCTGGAGGCCTGTGTGCGGAGACTTGGCCAGCTTCCTTCGTCGCTTGCTTCTCAACCTGTTGGCTTTTTGAGTGGTTGCGATTTGGAAGGACAACATAGGAGGCATTTTTCTAATGGAGAGGGCATGAGGTTGTCGATGGGAGTGGGTACTCCGTCATCCCGGAGGCAGTGTCAGCCGGGTGCATTCTCTCTTCTGTGCTTTTATCTCCGTGCTGCTGTAGCTAACGTCTGTAACTGGTCTACAGTGGCAGTTTTCATTACAGCTCCTTAGCACAGCTGCAAGGTGGGCCGGCAGTTTCCTCCACCACCACTCCCCCAGCCTTTTCCTTCCCTTCCCTGGACATGCGGTTTGTCATCTGCTTGCACAGAGCCTCCTTGTACTGAACTGTGGCTTCCTGTACTAAATTTGATCCAAATTTGTGCTGTGAGGTATTCCCTCCCCCTTGAAGGGTGGCAAGGAGGAAAATAACAGTTGAGAGTGAATAGGTGTTGGCTGTGATCTTTACATGTGCTGGCAGCAGATCCCATGACTTGTATTAGCTGCACAAGTTGAACAGATGGAACAAATTGACAAAATCGTGTTCACTCACGCTGTGCTCGAGGAGCAGCTGAGTTGCTGTTTGAAGTTGAAAGTTTGAGTGTGGGGTTTTTTTACCCTTGTAGTGGAATTTCTGGCTATATTGTTGAAGCTATTACCTCAGTGCTCTGCAGTAGCCCAAAACAGTTAATGAGAGCGGTGTGTGTCCTCCTCTGTGTCTCAGTGCGCTCAGCCAAGGTTTTCATAAGGCAGAGGGGAGTATTGGAGAGTGTTTCCCTTTCAGATATTGGACTAAATGCCTCCTCTGCTTTTAAGACCACGGTGGTTGGTGAAGTTGGATCAGGGTTGAGCTCAACCGTTTTATGTTCTGGCATCATCCAAGTCAGGGCAAGACTTCAGCTTTGTTTTGATGAGGTTGTGTATGAAGGAGGGTGATAAATGCAAGCATACGTATGGAGTTTTGAGTATGATTCTGGAACTGTGGTTCATGAGGAAAAGCACTTTTTATTCTAGACAAGCTTAACTTTCCTCCATAAGCTTCTCCAAATAGAGCACTAGGTTGCTCTCAAGGGCTCTGAAAACGACATGGGACCAGAGGGTTCTAGTCCCATCCAAGATCTTCTCTTTGCCTTGAGGGGAAGCTGGTTTACACCAGGGTATGTTGCATCTGCAGCTTGCTAGCCTAGCTTTGCTGGTTTGCATAACACGGGAAGTCTTTGAGGCTTCTCTCTTGCACTTTCCTGCTTCTCCTGCCTTTCTTTGGGTAAAATATGGGATGTGCAATTTTTACTTTTACTTTCCCACACACTGATAGTGAATTGAGAGCTCCAAATTCAGAAGACAGGAGGTGGATAATTTTCTTCCTGATTCAGCTATGAAAAAGAGTCATTGTTCTTTCTTCCTACTGAATTTTGTTTCTAAGAGTGATTGCTTACCTGCTTCTTCTGTCTCCTGCTTGCCTCCCTTAACTCTTCAGGACTTCAGGATGCATTTGACAGCGACTGGGAAACTGGGAAAATCACTTACAACAATTATAAAAATGGATCTGATGATGCTGTTCTGGCTTACAAACTCTTGGTACAAACAGGCAACCGAGCAAAGCCCATTGACATCAGCCAGGTACTGTATCAGAGTCCATACTGGTTTATATGAAAACACACAAGTGATCAGCAGCGAGAGGAGATACAAATCACAAGTCCTAGTGTCTTTTTTTCACTTTGATTAATTGAATGCCCTAGTTACACCTTACTGTGTGGCCTCACTGACTTTGCTGAAGTTACTTTTTAGCTGTAGTCTGCCCTGTGTTGTGAAGTGCTCAAAATCAACACTGAGGATGCCTGCTATTAATTATTATTGATTGGTGTGTGTTCAGTGCAGCTCCTGGGTCACAGAGACTCAGTTTCCACTGAAACTGGTACTTCTCTGCATCTGTAGGTAGATGCAGTCTGGTGGTATGTCAGACAGAGCCAACGTTAGTCTTGTTGCCCTGGGTGGCATTGTTTCTAAATTGAATCAGATTGCGTTATAGGGCTTTGCTCAGCTTTCTGCTCTGGCTTAGAATCCAGTATTTGCAATTACTTGGTTAGTTCCTACCAATTTATGCAAAACATTTAAAACAAAAAAGGTCGATGGATGATTGTGGAAAAGAACTAAAGTTGTTCACATGTTGTATCATATTCTTGTACTGTCATCACTAAATACAGCTGTACTGTTGTAGAACTACGAGTGGCAGTTGTGTGAGCTGCCTAAATAAAATATGACTGAGGTTCTTTTTCAAGGTTGCCACAGCATGTGACTGCATTTCCTGTGTCCATTGGTAGGTGGAAACACATTAGGTTTGACTTGTTTCACTGAAAGTAGATTTCAAACCTCTATGAAGAAATTCTGAAATAACCTAACTTCTCTTCTAGAGTCGTCATTGACTGGCTGTGCTTTCAGGCAGGAAAACAGTCTTTCTAATGAGCTTCTTGGCAGATCTGCTTATTGTCTTTCTTTTTTTTCCTGGCATTAAAGGTGACAGATTTACGGAGTACATTGTTCAAAGTTACTATGGTGCGTAAACCAGACTGCTGTACAGCAACATGCTGTCAGGTCTGAATGAAGCTTTAGCTGTGAAGTAAGCAAAGAAAGGGAGTTGAAGAGAAAACCTTTAGTGAGATTTTGTTTAGCAGAGTGTACCAGGTACACTGTGGAACAAATGTGATTGGACTGCAGCTGCTGATATAATTTCCTGTGCCTGGGAGGGAGAAAAGTGTGGTGCACCCACAGGGGCTGAGCACTGTACTGTGCAGTTCCAGAGACAGCTTGAAGACATACAGTTGTTGCATATCCTGTGGACTAATTGAATCCAGATCCTTGGAATCCAGCTTTTTCTTTTTTTTTTTAACTGCTGTCACTGTTGTTTTTCATTTCATTAAAAAGACCTGAAACTGGATCCCAGCCAGAATTTTAAACAAACAAAACAAAAAACCCCAGTAATACTTTTCACCCCCAGCGTCCTCTGTCAGAGCTCTAGCTGTGCAGAATTTGGCTGCAGAACTCTAGAAGTGTACCACTGCTGTTTATCCTACAGATACATTTGCCCACAGTGACCCAAATAACACAGGGTGCTCGTCTGCTTTCTTGACGCTGGGCATTTTCTGAATACATAGGTCATAGGAGGCAAGTGTTAGCAAAATTTATACAGATGTTGTTTTATTTTTATAGCTCTCCTCCATTTACTGGGTGGCATTTCCTTCAGTGTTAACAACAGAGGTTAACTGCACACAGACGTGGATAAGGACTCATGCCAGGTTTTCCTTTCCCTGTCTTTAAATATGTTTCTCCAACTCAGTTGTTTTTTGCTCTTGGCCACAGGCTTTCAGAGTTTGGATTTAATTGGTTCAGTGTATTCTGGAGACATCTGCTGATTTGGTAGTTATTGTAAATATTATATGAGTACTAATTTATAAATAAACCACTTTCTACTGTCACTGTAGTTTTTTAGAGTTTTTTCATTGTCAAGCAATAGTTTACTGGTAAGTCACTTGCAGTGAAGTTTCATACACTTGCGTTGTCCTTCTGATATTGTGCATTACATCTCAAGGCCTTTTGCTGAAAGCTTTAAGGCAGGAGCCCTGAAAGCAAAAGTCATTCTGAATAGCTTCTGATTTTTTCCACTTTGCAGTTGACCAAACAGCGTCTGGTGGATGCGGATGGAATCATTAACCCAAATGCTTTCTACATCTACCTGACGGCCTGGGTTAGCAATGACCCTGTGGCCTACGCTGCCTCGCAAGCCAACATCCGACCTCACCGCCCAGAGTGGGTCCATGACAAAGCAGACTATATGCCAGAAACAAGGCTGAGAAGTAAGTAGCATTTCATCTTAATGTCTTAGAGTTTATGTAAGTGCCCTTACTGCTTCCTTCAAGAACCAGTAATTCTGTAGTTGGCTGATGCTGCACAGGGCTTAGAAGTGTAGACAAGGACAAGACGCTGTGCTCCTCTGTATTCTTGGGAGACCCATGCACCACTGCAAATGGGCCAACACTGCAGGGTTTAATCCTGTTGAAAGATGAGTCTTACAGCAGTTTAAAGCTCTAAAAAGTTATAGTAAGCATTGCTTTTTACTGTCTGAGGATAATTTTGTCTGTGAGAGAAACTTGGAAATTGTATGACATTCCTGCATATGTCATTTAATCTCTGAGAGTATATCATGTTTATCCTCAATTCTTAATACCTAAGGGATTTTTATCAAGCTAGTTCATATGCTAAGCTACCAGCACTGATATGGTACATGGTACAAGAGCTACTTGGGTAGGGGAGCAGTCCCGTTCTGCGCCATTCACTGTTTCACTGAGCACCAATGCCAGCTTACATTGCTTTGCTTCAGCTTGCAGTTTACTGGGAGGACTGCTAGTTGGACACCAGTGAGGAAGGGGAGAGGGCACACAGGGGAGGACTGGTGCACTTGGAAATGTGATTTGGTAACCGTCCTTCAGTGTATCCAAACCCTAGAGCTTTGTTGGCAGTCAGCCAAGTCTTGTCTTAATGAAAATTTATAGTTGAGATTATAATAGGGCAAATCATGTTTAGCAAGTCAACTGAATGACCCTGCAGGGTCTGGAACACACAACGTCACTAACAAAATGCCTGTTGTGGAAGCTTTTTTTTTCTTTGTCATACAGTAGACTTAGCATTACGCTCGAAAAGCAGCATGGAGAGTGATGGTTTGTCAAGAGTTACGCTCAAGAAGTAGTATGGAGAGTGTAGGTTTGTCAAATTGTTAAACAATAAGAAGTTACGTATTTCCTTGGTAAACCATTACTTTTATATTAGGAGTTTTGTTCCCAGTCGTTTACATCAGTATCGAAACATGGATTTCTGAATCTGACTTTCAAAATACTCAATGGAAATCTTAAAAAAATCAGCCAGCCCAATCGAGCATAATTTTTCTCTAGTTATCATGTCAGTTGATCTCTAAGGAAGTTACCTTTGATTTCAGAGGAACTGCAGCTGCATAGAAGAAGATAAAACGTTGAACATGATGTGGTCTTCTGCTTTATATTGCAGTTAGGGATTTTTGTCCAGGTAATCAGTAAAAATCAGTATAAAACTGATGAGGATTAAATACATATATTGAAATATACCTGTTAAATTATATGGAACAGTTTGGAGACTTGATGTAGACTGTGTTCATTGCATTGCACCGAATGTCAAAATGAAGTAATCTCCTGTACTTGCTTCAGCTTTCAGTTTAGTAGTGAGTTTTTTAACGTGTTGCATATTCCAAAGAGGTGACATCTAAGTTCAACATCTTTGAGCATTTTGCTGTGGAAAATGAAGTGTTTTGTTAGTCGTGCTTCGTGTTTAACTTCTTCCTTCCAAACACATATTTTAACACTGCTTTTTTTCTTATAGTTCCAGCAGCTGAGCCCATAGAATACGCTCAGTTTCCTTTCTACCTCAACGGATTGCGCGAAACTTCTGACTTTGTGGAGGCTATTGAGAAAGTGAGAGCTATCTGTAGCAACTACACCAGCCTGGGGATTGCCAGCTACCCAAACGGTTACCCGTTTCTGTTTTGGGAGCAGTACATTGGACTTCGTCACTGGCTCCTCTTATCCATTAGTGTGGTTTTGGCTTGCACGTTTCTGGTGTGTGCCCTCTTCCTCCTAAACCCCTGGACGGCTGGGATCATTGTAAGTTTATTATAAGGGTCTTTGTTGAAGTCAAATTCCTTTCAGCATAGCTCTTGCTGTAGTCGGGAAGGTTTTGTTTATGTCTGGGCCTCTGGTGGAGTATGTATATTGCATCATCCATTATATATTTATTCAACTTGAGGGGGTAGGGTTCATGCTAAAGGTACAAACCTTAATAACCTTAATCCTTTGGCCACCTTTTTTGCAGTTTTAAGGGCTTCTTAGAAAAGTACATAAACTTTTGCCCTTGCTCAGATGTATGCTTATATGAGAAATAAAGACATGGAGGAAAATTAAGAGCCTTATTAAATGTAAAAGTTATTTCTAATTATTTATTCCTCTTTTGCTTTGATCAGACTTAGTTATTTTTCAAGGCAGTTGCTTGTGACTAACTTGTCCATAAATTTTCCCACTGAGTTCTAAATGCAGTATTTTGGGAAGAGCTGAAATGGTGGGTTGTACAGCACGCACTGTGGAAAGGTGTAATTGAGCAATTGAGGAGAAAGAACTGTAAAAATATAAACTGAAGAGAATACTCCTCCGTGCTTTCTGCAAGGCACCATAAGCCTCTCAGTAAACATTCAAGTTAAATTGAATGATGATGTTCCTATGTTTAAATTCCATGAACCATCGTATGGTTTATAAAATGCCAGAAGTAGAAAAGTGTAAAACAGTTACTAGTTTTTGTAATGTACGTTTATACGACAGGTATGTTAAAAGGTAAATGTTTAGTCTAGAATATTTTTCATAGCACTTAATCAAGCAATTTATGTTACTAGTCTTGATTCATTAGCTTATAAAATCATTTATTGTAATGCATACTTTTTTCCCTTGGAAAAGGCATTTATTTTCAGGGTCCACCATCGCTTTTATAAGTATGTCTCTTTTTTCCCCCCTGCTTGGCCTTAGCAACTTTTAAAGTTGATTCTACAGATTTCATCCCCTCCCTTTTCCTCAATTTGTTTTTAAAAGGTAGATGAAGTAAAAATAAAAGGTATCCCTTAGGTTTAACTGTTCACTTTGTCTGTGTCAGTCCCTCCAAGCAACTTAAAAGCTCAGAGCCCGTCTGTAACCTGAGACTCATCAGCTGATTGCTACATTCACTTTCTTCTGGGCTTTAAACATACTCAGAAGTCATCCTCACTTACATTTGCAGTTCTACAGAAAGAATTCCAACACAAGTAGTTGAAAGTTGTTTTTTTCTGGAAGAACTGTCTGAGAAACAGGTGAAAAAGACAAAATTTGTGGGTTTGGGTATATCCATGCCAAGAGAGAATAAATTGTTTTTCAGGTTATCATGGGTAGATTGTAAACAAGACAANTTAATGTCTTAGAGTTTATGTAAGTGCCCTTACTGCTTCCTTCAAGAACCAGTAATTCTGTAGTTGGCTGATGCTGCACAGGGCTTAGAAGTGTAGACAAGGACAAGACGCTGTGCTCCTCTGTATTCTTGGGAGACCCATGCACCACTGCAAATGGGCCAACACTGCAGGGTTTAATCCTGTTGAAAGATGAGTCTTACAGCAGTTTAAAGCTCTAAAAAGTTATAGTAAGCATTGCTTTTTACTGTCTGAGGATAATTTTGTCTGTGAGAGAAACTTGGAAATTGTATGACATTCCTGCATATGTCATTTAATCTCTGAGAGTATATCATGTTTATCCTCAATTCTTAATACCTAAGGGATTTTTATCAAGCTAGTTCATATGCTAAGCTACCAGCACTGATATGGTACATGGTACAAGAGCTACTTGGGTAGGGGAGCAGTCCCGTTCTGCGCCATTCACTGTTTCACTGAGCACCAATGCCAGCTTACATTGCTTTGCTTCAGCTTGCAGTTTACTGGGAGGACTGCTAGTTGGACACCAGTGAGGAAGGGGAGAGGGCACACAGGGGAGGACTGGTGCACTTGGAAATGTGATTTGGTAACCGTCCTTCAGTGTATCCAAACCCTAGAGCTTTGTTGGCAGTCAGCCAAGTCTTGTCTTAATGAAAATTTATAGTTGAGATTATAATAGGGCAAATCATGTTTAGCAAGTCAACTGAATGACCCTGCAGGGTCTGGAACACACAACGTCACTAACAAAATGCCTGTTGTGGAAGCTTTTTTTTTCTTTGTCATACAGTAGACTTAGCATTACGCTCGAAAAGCAGCATGGAGAGTGATGGTTTGTCAAGAGTTACGCTCAAGAAGTAGTATGGAGAGTGTAGGTTTGTCAAATTGTTAAACAATAAGAAGTTACGTATTTCCTTGGTAAACCATTACTTTTATATTAGGAGTTTTGTTCCCAGTCGTTTACATCAGTATCGAAACATGGATTTCTGAATCTGACTTTCAAAATACTCAATGGAAATCTTAAAAAAATCAGCCAGCCCAATCGAGCATAATTTTTCTCTAGTTATCATGTCAGTTGATCTCTAAGGAAGTTACCTTTGATTTCAGAGGAACTGCAGCTGCATAGAAGAAGATAAAACGTTGAACATGATGTGGTCTTCTGCTTTATATTGCAGTTAGGGATTTTTGTCCAGGTAATCAGTAAAAATCAGTATAAAACTGATGAGGATTAAATACATATATTGAAATATACCTGTTAAATTATATGGAACAGTTTGGAGACTTGATGTAGACTGTGTTCATTGCATTGCACCGAATGTCAAAATGAAGTAATCTCCTGTACTTGCTTCAGCTTTCAGTTTAGTAGTGAGTTTTTTAACGTGTTGCATATTCCAAAGAGGTGACATCTAAGTTCAACATCTTTGAGCATTTTGCTGTGGAAAATGAAGTGTTTTGTTAGTCGTGCTTCGTGTTTAACTTCTTCCTTCCAAACACATATTTTAACACTGCTTTTTTTCTTATAGTTCCAGCAGCTGAGCCCATAGAATACGCTCAGTTTCCTTTCTACCTCAACGGATTGCGCGAAACTTCTGACTTTGTGGAGGCTATTGAGAAAGTGAGAGCTATCTGTAGCAACTACACCAGCCTGGGGATTGCCAGCTACCCAAACGGTTACCCGTTTCTGTTTTGGGAGCAGTACATTGGACTTCGTCACTGGCTCCTCTTATCCATTAGTGTGGTTTTGGCTTGCACGTTTCTGGTGTGTGCCCTCTTCCTCCTAAACCCCTGGACGGCTGGGATCATTGTAAGTTTATTATAAGGGTCTTTGTTGAAGTCAAATTCCTTTCAGCATAGCTCTTGCTGTAGTCGGGAAGGTTTTGTTTATGTCTGGGCCTCTGGTGGAGTATGTATATTGCATCATCCATTATATATTTATTCAACTTGAGGGGGTAGGGTTCATGCTAAAGGTACAAACCTTAATAACCTTAATCCTTTGGCCACCTTTTTTGCAGTTTTAAGGGCTTCTTAGAAAAGTACATAAACTTTTGCCCTTGCTCAGATGTATGCTTATATGAGAAATAAAGACATGGAGGAAAATTAAGAGCCTTATTAAATGTAAAAGTTATTTCTAATTATTTATTCCTCTTTTGCTTTGATCAGACTTAGTTATTTTTCAAGGCAGTTGCTTGTGACTAACTTGTCCATAAATTTTCCCACTGAGTTCTAAATGCAGTATTTTGGGAAGAGCTGAAATGGTGGGTTGTACAGCACGCACTGTGGAAAGGTGTAATTGAGCAATTGAGGAGAAAGAACTGTAAAAATATAAACTGAAGAGAATACTCCTCCGTGCTTTCTGCAAGGCACCATAAGCCTCTCAGTAAACATTCAAGTTAAATTGAATGATGATGTTCCTATGTTTAAATTCCATGAACCATCGTATGGTTTATAAAATGCCAGAAGTAGAAAAGTGTAAAACAGTTACTAGTTTTTGTAATGTACGTTTATACGACAGGTATGTTAAAAGGTAAATGTTTAGTCTAGAATATTTTTCATAGCACTTAATCAAGCAATTTATGTTACTAGTCTTGATTCATTAGCTTATAAAATCATTTATTGTAATGCATACTTTTTTCCCTTGGAAAAGGCATTTATTTTCAGGGTCCACCATCGCTTTTATAAGTATGTCTCTTTTTTCCCCCCTGCTTGGCCTTAGCAACTTTTAAAGTTGATTCTACAGATTTCATCCCCTCCCTTTTCCTCAATTTGTTTTTAAAAGGTAGATGAAGTAAAAATAAAAGGTATCCCTTAGGTTTAACTGTTCACTTTGTCTGTGTCAGTCCCTCCAAGCAACTTAAAAGCTCAGAGCCCGTCTGTAACCTGAGACTCATCAGCTGATTGCTACATTCACTTTCTTCTGGGCTTTAAACATACTCAGAAGTCATCCTCACTTACATTTGCAGTTCTACAGAAAGAATTCCAACACAAGTAGTTGAAGTTTGTTTTTTTCTGGAAGAACTGTCTGAGAAACAGGTGAAAAAGACAAAATTTGTGGGTTGGGTATATCCATGCCAAGAGAGAATAAATTGTTTTTCAGGTTATCATGGGTAGATTGTAAACAATACAAAACTGATGTGTGGTTAAGAGTATAATTTAAACTGGCTCTTCAGAGAATCATTGTCATGGAGCAGGGTAAAAAGGCAGCTTGTGTTTGGGCATACAGGATGGCTTTGAGGAGTATGTTTATAGTCACCCCGTTGTTTTCAAAGATCTGTCTCTTTATTTGTCGAGTATAAGAAGTTACTAACAACTGTTTTAAATCATCTAGGTGGTGGTGCTGGCTCTGATGACTGTGGAGCTGTTTGGCATGATGGGTCTAATTGGCATAAAGCTGAGTGCAGTGCCTGTTGTTATCCTGATTGCTTCTGTTGGCATTGGTGTGGAATTCACCGTTCACGTTGCTTTGGTAGGTAAAATTGGGAAGCATTTTCAAACAAAGTGGAGGCAATGTCAGGATTGCAAATCCTTACTTAGTCTCTTAAGACAGTGTCACAATTCTTAGGACAAAATTAATCATAAACAGTTTTGTGTGCTGTTTGGTTTGTCTTGATAGAGCAGAGTTGATCTGGCTGAGGTAAGTCCTAACTATTGACACGGTCTCCCAGGAGATAAGAGGGAATACATTGCCTGTGATATCTATTTGTCTGAATAATGCAAATATGTAGACAAAGCAGAGGTCTTAATGCACCTTACATCATCATTGAGACTCTTGTCATCCTTGTCTGCTGTCTCACTGTTGTTGCCTCAGTGCTGTGTAGCTCTTCGTTCCCTTTTGCATGTAGATTCTGTGCCTTAGGGAACAAGAAACTTTAAGGAGAGATGATCAAAATCACATCTAGCATCATTTGATCTCTCTGGACTTACTAGCATTTGAATGTATTTGGATTAATTTTCAACTTGAAAATCCTACACCTCCTTTTCAGAACCCTCAGCTGTTAATAGTGGGCACAAACATGCAGTCTGTAGAAACATAGTTTTCCAAAGAGATGAGAAGGATCAGAGAGGGAGGAAAAAGTATGTTTTATGTTAAAGGCTGTCAAGAATTTCAAGGTTAAGTATCCAAATCTGGAGTGTATCTACTCACTTGACTTAGTCAGCCTGATGTGCAAGTGACAGTGCACTGCAAGGGAGCAATTCTGAGTGTTCAAGGTACGCAAAATTCATCTTGATTTATTTGATGACAAAGAACAAAGGACTGTATTTCTATGGTCATATTTGACAACATCAGTGCTGATCTTTCCATTGTTTTGCACATGCAGTGTTAGTCATTTTCGCATAAGGCTGTTCTAATAAATATTTTGGAATGTCATTGTCTTCATGGATTCGGATTTTAATGTATCAAAAAGTAAGAAAGGATGAGCAATTAGTATAATTTCAGGGAGCAGGTGCTTGTAGTCTGTTGTAATCTCTAGACTATTACTATCGTAGCAATCCAAAAATAATTGAAGGAAGGGGATGGAAAGTAGTGGTGACATTGGATGGAAATGTAATGAACATTTTAAACTCAAAAGGACTGATAGACTGCTAAGAGTGTCTGGTGAGTGAAAAAAAGACAGAAACTAGTGGGGATCCTATCACACTGGAGATGGCCAAATACTGGCAATGTGTTATGGGTGAGGCACAGTTAGGCCACATAAAGTGGCAGATGGAAAAACTGCTTTTTAAGATAAATTGTAGGAGAAGTAGGGTAAGGTTAAAGAGAAGCAACTGGATCTCTAAGGTGGTGACGTCTTTTTTTTTACTCTGCTGCTATGGTTTGTTAGGCATTTTGAGGTAATCCTGCTCTCTGGGACTTGCAGAAGTTTGGGAAGTATCAGAAACTAGCGGTGTACAAAAGGAAGAAAGGTTGGTTGAATTTAAGGTTTAAACCAAGAAAATTGGAATAAAAAAAGGATAAAGCAGTTCTCTGTAAATGGGAAGGAACTAATTTTGATTTACAGGAATTTATGTATAAATAAAAAAGTTCCCTGTGGCTCGAGGTCAAGTGCCACACAAACTGAAAATTGTGTTTTTTTCACATTGACTCTGGAATAAAAAACTTTCAAATGTAGACGTTAAGTAAAAGAATACTGAGTGGACCTCAGATGATAGCAGCAGTACTTCCTGCGTATAAACAGTCAAAGCAGTGTTGCATAAACAAAAGAGGCAGTGCTGGAATGGTTGATGCAGAACTTAAATGAACATTTTAAAGAGTGATTCACAATCTACTTGTGGCTCAGTTCTTTGCTATTGCTTCTAAATTGTGAGCTCATTTTTTAATTCTGAAAATAGATTCTAACTCAATAGTAGACTCCTATATTATGCATCCTTTAATTACACACATATGTATGTGTTTATGTAACTTGTCAACGTGTATGTGGATCAGATCCCATAGCTTACATTCCTTGTCTCATTGACAGCTGCCTTGATGCTGAGAGGACGATTCTTTATCCTCTTACGTATATGCAAATGTAACATATCATAGATACATGCATTTTCCGCAGACCACTTTTAATCCAATAATAAGAACTAATAATATATGGTTTGACTACCTGTGGAAGTGAGGGTTGAAAGTCTTGCATCACATGTGTCCCTTTTTGGCCTGCTTATCCTATCAGATGTGTTGATAGATTTCACCCCAAGCTTGTCAGATAAGTGAAAATAAGCCACTACAGAAGAGAAACCCAAATTCCAGAACTGAGAGAAAGATAGCTGCTTGAGGTCTCATCTTAGTAGGCAGTAGAGAATTCACCAAAGAGAGAGCCCTTATAAATCACAGGAAGAAGATCAACCAAGCTCTTGTCTTCTTAAACCATTAAGTCCTACACAGAAAGGACAAGTTCATACAAAACAACATTTTATTGTTCTTTATATAGCTTGTTCACTAGGGATCTAGAGAGAGAAAGACATTTCGTGAGTCACATTACTGCTCAGACACTACTGTGTTCAGCACTATTCACTTGTAAGGCAATTTTATATATATAAGCCTGCTAGCTTAAAGTAGTAAAGTATTTATTCTGAATGAAAGTTTTTAAAAAAGGTAATGGAAGCCATAGTCCCAGGAGAGTGAGAGGAGTAGTTGTGTGATTTTGATGCCTGAAGTGCCTTCACTATGAAACAAATTCTTTGCAGGTGGAAATAAGCAAAGCTGGAGATAAAAGCTGAGTGATGCAAGCAGGCATTGTTTCCAAAATTATTACTGTGGTCTGGCTCTGTAATCAGTGCTTCCTCTGGTTATGGGACTGCAGAATCAGACCTTCTCTCAAGAGAAGGTCTACCAGCTGTAGAGATACTTTCATTATCAGTAGTTTGGAGTAATTAAATAATGAAAAGCTGTGCACACTATGAGAGAGGCTGCTCAGAAGGCTGCGTGCATCTGTCTAATGAAATGGATTTCATTGTTTTACAGGCATTTTTAACTGCCATGGGAGACAGGAACCACAGGGCTGTCCTTGCATTGGAACACATGTTTGCACCAGTGCTGGATGGGGCTGTGTCCACTCTGCTTGGAGTCTTGATGCTTGCAGGATCAGAGTTCGATTTTATTGTCAGGTAAAGCATTTGTGTGTGTCTTGACTTTGTTTTTAAAATAAATATGAGAATGCATTTAATTTTTAGTCACTTTGGTATATCTGTTATTTTACTATGCATGGTGTGTCAAGCATGCTTACATCATCATCCTGTTTTTCCTCTGTTTTATTAACTCCTTGTTACATGCTAGACACGGTGGTGTTTCCACTGCTGGTATTAAAATCCATTCCAGGAAAATCTGACAGCCAGTGTGAAAGAACACAAAAATGTCCCTCTCTAGCAAAGTTTGCTAATTCTGGGTTTGAGTCAGTTCAAAACGTCTAGTGTTGTCCCATATTAGCTGGGTTTCACCTTTAGCCTTGAGATCCTCCAGGCTGCTTCCATGCACAATTTGTGTGCAAGGACACGTGAACCTACAAATATGTGCTGCAAATGACTCTCTCTGAGCCTTCTGCTGGTATCATTATGTGAGGTTTACAGCGATGTGTAATGGGGAGAGGGGGGGGAAAAATAAAAAGCTCTGTTTGGGAGCTGGGGAGCCATAAGTATGAGCACAGAGCTTCATATTAAAATTTTGCAAAGCAAAGCCTGAAGGCCCTTCTGTTTATAACTACAGGCAGACTGTTTCTTGTGAATTTAATTAAGAATGTGAATTCATCAAGTATGAGAGGAAAGCAAGCTTTTTGTTGAAGGGAATTTGAGAAGTGCAATGAAACAGATCCTATTCTATTCCAAACAACCTGTGGAGCTCTGCAAAATGGCTGATTTTAGAAGTAAAACCAAGTTCTTTGTGGTGAACTGCAGCAGGAAAAAAAAATAATCCAAGCCCTAAAATGGAACTGAGGTAGAACTGGGTCAAATAAAAATGCTGTGAAAGATGACTTAACTACTTAGGTAGACATAAGCTGAATAGATGACTAGACTTAGCTGACATCCATTTGACAACAAGAACAACAAAATGTCAGAGGCAGGAACTGAGAGAATGGCTGCTAAATCTCATTGAGATTTTTTGTTTATGTATGTAAGAGATTTGAAGGAAGTGGGCAGTTTGCAGTTAGACCTCATGAAACCTACATGGATATTATAACTCTACAGTTACTGCATGTATCTGAAAATAGAATCTTTGGAGTTTTTCCCCCCCAAGTCAGTACTTTTGCTTTATTTTATTATTATTGAAGAGGTGAAGTAGAATTATTCTGTTAGGACCTGATCTGGAAAGGGCTGGAACACTTTGATATATAGGTTACTTACACATTTAAGCTGAATTTACAGGAGTACATTTGGTGTGCTACTTTCCTACTTAACAGACGAGATTTTGGCAAGCATATTTTTGTGTCATAGCAAATGGAAGATTGTAGCAACCCCTCACACCAAATTTGGATTGTATGTTCTCTCAGTTTATAAAATGAACCTTTCAACTTTTCAACTTACGTTATTTTACTTTTTTTGGCCATCAGTTTCTCATTTTCTAGCACAATCTGACTTTAGTTTGCCATGAGTGAAAAATAAAATAAAATAAACAATGGGAGCCTGAGCATTGTTATAGTGGGCGAAGAAGATCCCAAACTTCCGGAAAGCGATAGATTAGTCCAACAATGTGGAAGATTAAGTAAATTAACAGACGTTGTATACACCAAGTAGTCAGAGCTATAATCCTCCTGTTTATCCTAGCGTTAGATGGATGAGATGCAAATGTTTTTAATGCCTGTTGTTGACCTCCGTCCCAGTGTAAAGTTCTGGCGGTTTATGTTAGTGGAGTAGATTGGCTTGCTGATTTTTGCTAATGCAGGTCAGAAATTCCCGAATGTTTACAATAGCAGGATATTTGTAGTTTTACAGGAGTTTGATATATATTTGATCAGATGTGGAAACAAGGAAGCAGTAAAAGTTTGTCGCCAGCTAGACAATGCAATCAGCAGACCCATTAGTAGCAAACTTGCCCTCTGTTCTTCTCCTTTGCCTTCTCCAGGAATTTACCAAGACTGAATCCTTGAAATCGTTAGTTATAACGCAGCCTTAAGTTTAGTCTGAGCCCCAGCTGTGCTGAATACCAACTAGCAAGGCTTTCCTTTTACTGACAGGTTTACCTTGGTATTCATGAAGGATCCCAGACCTTAGCCCTCAGTGGTGGGAAAGGACAACCACTTGTGCACTTTCCTCTTCTTCCATAGTACTTCAGCCTTTGTGTTTGAATTGGCTGACGCAAAACAAGAGTATTCAGAGATGCTAAATTGTTCAACAAAAGATTAGCCTGCAATGCAGCTCTGCCATTGTGGAATGCTCTTACTCAGTACAATGCTGAAGCTTACTATAGAATGGGCAGCATTTTCTTTGCAGAAAGCGGGTTCCTGTGTTGTAAAAAGGATGCAATTCGAGCCATTTGGTAAAACTGGAACTCACAGAATTCTAGGCAGAAAGTTGTGATTAATGAACAGCGAGGGAAACCCTTACCTGATACACTGGAGATTTAATTAGAGATTCTGCTGTAAGATGCAGAAGCATTTCACAGTGGATTAGCTGCTGGGAGAAGAGGGCTTCTTTTCCTTCTAGACTAAATTGTTTAAATTCTACACCCTTCACTTCATTTGTTTGCTTCTGCTGGGTTTTCACTAATGGGGGCCCCTTTTCATTGTATTTGTGCTTTCAATCCATTCAGCTATTCACTGCACATTCCATATTTTTGTGTTTGTGTAACACATTCATAAATAACATTACATGCTTCCAGATGCTGGCAAATTAACAAATGTAATTTTTTTCTTTCCTTCCTTTATCAACTAACACTTTGGGTTGTGGAAGGTAGCTTCTGTAATGCAAAAAGTAAAAAAAAAAAACCCCTATATCTATATATGGAAAGTGACATAATTATTTAATGCAATGTTAGTAATATTTTAGGTTTAGTTTAGTGTATGTAGTATTTTAATACGTACAGGAGTAATATTTTACTACAAGAGTATTTTAATACAGGAGTATTTTTTTTAGTACAAGAGTAATTTGTAATCCCATATTTCTGACAAAATTTGTGGCTATTCTCTCCCTAAACCCCCTTGAACTCTACTTCAGGTATTTCTTTGCTGTTTTGGCAATCTTAACCATCCTGGGAGTTCTCAATGGACTGGTGCTGCTTCCTGTTCTTCTTTCATTCTTTGGTCCATACCCTGAGGTCAGTAAAATTAATGATGAACAGAAGAAATAATACTGTGTCTACACTCCTGCATCGTCTCCAGATCATATCCTCCTTTTTAGAAACTATTTTATTTTTTAAATACTTTTTTTTCTATGTTTGTTTGGGTTTTTTTAAGTTTCTTGCTCTGGTTTGGGGTGGTTTTTTTTCTCATCTCTTAAAAGTGCTGTTTGTTATTTAGTTGATATTCTTCTACTTACAATTTCAAAGGGTTTTTTAATAAGTATTGTTTTGGAGGCTTGACTTGAGCCTAGGATTATTTGTGCTTTTAAAAACACAATGTGATCTGCAATATTCCCCCAATATTTTGCAGAAGACAGTTTGTTTTGTACACGTACCTTCTTCTTTGCTACCTTACTGCCTCTGTTGCTTTCCTGAGAATATTTAACTGAGCGGACCACCAGGAAGGCCTATGTGGACCAACATACACCAGTGGTGGTCCGCAGACCACACCTTGATAACCATGACGGGTGTGCCAGAAGGTCCCCCCTGTCCAATCACCCCTCCCTCCGCTATGCTCTTGGCTCAAGAAACACTTTTGATGGATGGAAGGCTTTGCTTAGATAGTGATGACTTTACAGTATAAAGCCCAAATCCATCAAAAAAAGACTAGCAGACACCAAATTTGTATTTAATCATTGATTGTTCATTGCCTGCTCTGTAGCTGACACAGCTACTGCATTACATCCATCTTTTATCACGTATGGGTAGAATCAGCGTGTGGTGCTTCACGTACATGTGAGTGTGTACAAGAGCAAAACACAAGGTTTGTTCACAGCACTAGTAATAGTTCAGAAGTACTTATATTTTTTTTAGTGCTGGTCTGACAGTTTTGACAACAGCGTGTGATCTCTTGTATTCCCAGAACTATACATGCCATGTCCCTTGCTGAAGCAGTGGGTACACGTGTATGTTATTGCCACATATGTTGCAATTATGTGTATGTCCATCTCTTTTTGCAAATAGACACTGAACCATAATACACATACACATTTGAAGTGATTTTAGGAAATCACTGTTAACATATGCTGAAGAGGGTGGGAAGTCCATGTAGTCTTTGTATATTTGTAAGTGTGAGTGCCCACGTACATGCACTTCCAGCGGTGACAATGCTCAGAAGAACCTGTGAAATCCCTTTGACGTACACACTCACAGATGGAGGTCGTGCCTCTTTTGCTTTCATTCTTTTTGTCAATTCATTATGGGGGGTGTTGTTCATCAGAAAACTGGTGGTAAGGCTCTTGTGGCATGAGAGGGTGTGTTTTGCAGAAGGGTATTTGTGTCGGACACCAATGCTTAAAACAGTAATGCTGACTGAATGTTACTGAACGTGTTGTCACTATCAGGTCTCTCCAGCCAATGGACGGAACACATTGTCAACACCGTCTCCTGAGCCACCTCCCAGCATTGTGAGGTTCGCACTGCCACCCGCGCACACAAATAATGCATCAGATTCCTCTGACTCAGAGTACAGCTCTCAAACCACGGTGTCTGGCATCAGTGAAGAGCTTCATCAGTATGAGGCCACACAGGGCCCTGGGGCACCAGTTCATCAAGTAATAGTGGAAGCCACTGAGAATCCTGTTTTTGCGAGATCCACTGTAAGTAGCTCACATCTCAACTGGCGGGACGTCAAGAAGAGTGTTTGGGGTTTATTCAAATGTATATATTTTTGCAGAAGGCTCTTTTGTCTTTCTGGCTGATTATGCTTTGTGACTTTGTCCCAAAACTTTTAAGCAGGGAGTGAAAGCTTTCCTTGTCCTCTCCTTTAGAATCAGGTTGGGGATAAAATGATGGTACAAAAGCAGAGGCTTTTGACATGTGTAATTCCTGTTACATCATATTGGCACCAGCCACAAGAGAGAGCTCTCAGTCTATCTGACAACTATTGTCAGGGAGGGAGTGGGGAGAGGCTAAAAGATCCAGACCTCTTTCCACACAGCTTCTTGTGGAAGCTCATCTACCTCTCCCTGACAGCACATTTTGGGGGGAAAGATTGATAGGGCCAGAAAAAAGCCAGTCTTGGGATTGCCCGAAATCATGAGCCTGTTGCCTCTTGCTATTGGGCTGGCATAACTGCAGTTTCAAAGGAAAGTGAAAAAGCTCTGTCTCCTACCCCTGCTGATGCTGCATGCTGAGCTGCAATGCGGATCTGTTTTTGTTCAGCAGAGGCCTAGAAATAGGTACAAGCACAGCCACATTTGAAGTTGGTCACGGTTTATTGACTGATGTGGCTGCTGCGCTTCACGCTTTTTACGGAAATCAGAAAATGGATTCCTGCAGTCTATACAAACTACCCTACTAACATCCTGTGTATGTACCCTGCGTGGAACAGGGCCTTTCCAAATGCCTGCAATTCTGCTTGTTGAACGAGTTAAGATCAACTGCTTGTCACCCATCCCTTTGAAAACATGAGCCGGTATGTGGGAAGCATACAATAGTGTTTTCAGCTGTCATCCTGTGTCTTTTTCTGAGGATATGTTTTCCAGGTTTTAGTAACTTTGGACAAAAGCCATCTGGAAAAATCAACAGTTTATCAGACTCCAGAAGGTTACCCTCATAGGGTGAGAGTCAGGACAGACACATTGTAATTGTTCTCAGTGTAGACTTAAAGCGAGGATAATGTCAGTTTGCCTTGCTTCGCCCAAGGCATAACCGCATGTTTCTCTCTCTTTCAGGTGGTTCAGCCAGAGACAAGGCACCAGCCAAGCCCCAGGTCAGAGCCAAGCGTGGAGCGCGGCACACAGCCGGCGTGGCGGCAGGGCAGGCAACCCAAACGGGAAGCAAGGGAAGGGCCACGGCCACCTCCGTATCGCCCTCGCAGGGACGCCTTCGAAATTTCTACTGAGGGGCATTCAGGACCCAGCCATAGGGATCGCTTGGGCCACAGGACCCGTGCTCACAATGTGAGAAGCCCGTCGCTGGGCGGCATGGGCGCCGCGGGGCCAGCATACTGCCAGCCCATCACTACTGTGACTGCCTCAGCTTCGGTGACTGTTGCTGTCCACCCTGCGGTGCACAGCCACGGCTCTCGGGCAGGGAGTTTTCCCTCCTACGAGGGCTACCATGAAGCTGACCACGGGCTGTTTGAGGACCCCCATGTGCCTTTTAATGTGCGGTGTGAAAGAAGAAATTCTAAAGTAGAAGTTATAGAACTGCAAGATGTTGAATGTGAGGAAAGGACACCTGGCAACAGCTCGCAGTAAGGTAGGCCCGTCTCCTGTACCCACAGGCTTTCCCCGTGTCAGGCAATGGTGCAATCAACAGAAAGGGGAAAGAGAACATTTCTGTGAGGTACCTTTCCTTCAGGCATGTTTACTTATTGGTCCCTGATCATCATTGGTTTAGTTTAGTGATGGGCTTGGCAGTGTGAGATTAATGATTGGACTCGATGATCTTAGGGATCTTTTCCAGCGGTAGTCATTCTATGATCTTAAATCTGCTGTCTGTGAATATAGTACATTTTGCACTAGAAGTCAGGTTGGATAAGACAGTACTTTCCAACACCAGAAGTTATGGTGGGTTCAGACATGTACTATGTCCTTCAGTGAACTGTTTGTGCTATGTTGTACAATCCCAGTTTTCCAGATGAGGAAAATGAAGCAGAGACAATGTGTAATGCCTTCAAAGCTGTGTGACTGCGTGTGATATTGATAGGTCCTGTCTTTGATCCATGAATCAGCCGTACTCTAAAACACCCCATGGAATGACAGTGCCTAGAGGGATGTAAAATTGACAGCTACTGCAAGAATTTTCCTCACTTGAATAAAACTCTGTGAAAGAATTTGAAGTGCATGGTGAGGACCACATGTCCCTGGAAGCTGGGCCGAGTGAGAGACGGGAAGGCCCCTGCCTGCTCAGGGCACTGCTGCACAGTGGGGTGTCCCCTGCGCTTTGGGACATTCAGAGAGCCACCCAGAGAACTGGGACACTGGAGGAGCCCTTGGGCCAGCCTCTTCCTGGCCAGGGTCAACCGTTGGTGGCCATTGCAGGTTTGCAGAGGGCAGAGCTAACCCAGCAGGGCATTTGGTGTGTTCTTGACAGACAACAGATAACAGCCAAGAACTTGGGAGATTGATACCTAAACTGTTGTCTTCAGGCTAGTGAGAAAAGGTTATGAGAGACAGTGCTGCTTAGAACAGACAGGGTAATTTAGCAGGCATTTGGGGAAGAAGAAAGATGTTCATCTTCTTGAAAATTTTCCATTCATTTTAAAAGGAATGCTTAGAAGGGGAGAAGCCAATGGAGTTTTTACTCTGAAAACTTTCTGGGGCTTGTGCCTGAAAAACCACTTCTCACTATTTTGGTTTGTTTGCTTTTTTGGGAAGAGGAAATGTTGAAATAGTTACAGAGCTGTGGATCCCTGTTGTCTCTCTTTGCTTTTCAGAGCTTTTCAGTGACAGACACTAGTTTGAGCAGAGGTTGTAGAGCTACTGTGTATGTACACACGCACACACACCCCAACACCGGGGCGGGGGTGGGGGGGAATTTTGGTGAAAGCTTTTTGATGACTCGCAGTAAAATAGCTTTTTGATTTGTAAGACATCTCTTCAAACATGTGAAAGTGCAAAGAGACACGAATGCCTTTAGCCTTACAGTTTAGAAATATGGCAAGTAACAGTATCCTCAGAATAAGGACATACCTGGGCTCAGCTTTTTCGAGCTGAACTATGTAGTAACATGAGATTCTTCACTACACACAGTGGCGTATTTCTCCTTGGTGTATCTGTCAGTATTTACTGAATTTGTCGCGGGTATCTAAAGCTGGGTACTCATGGCATCTGCATTTTTTCTGTGATTGGCATCAGTATTTCTATAGTGGGAAATTCACGACTGAGGTGAAAGCAGAGCCCACGTTTCCTGTCCACTAACTGTCATCACAAGCATCATGAAATGATGTGTTATGAAATGAGTTTTTGATTAGCTTGGTTAGTTTGAATGTTAATAAGTGGTTGTTTTTCTTCTCTCTTGATTCATAAAGAGTAATAACTGAAGCAAAGAAGAGGCCAAAGATGGAAAGCTGTATTTCCAGAACTGCTTGAAGAGAAGGAAATGCTTGAAGTTGTAGAAGGGGACATGCTGCATCAGGACAACAGTTCACTATTACTGTAACCTATTGTATTATTTTGTTAAATATTTCTTTAAGTATTTAAAAGATGTACACAATGTAATATACAAAAGAACAATGTAAAGTAGTATAATCTGGAGTCGTTTGCCTCTGGGCAATAGAATGGGGACAAAATTGTGTGCGCTTTGTACTTCTAGTACATTGATCTCTGCCACAAGTAAGCTTAATCTAGTTCTAAATTTCAGCGTAAGTTGCTGCTGCTTAAATATTGTATAATTTACTTGTATAATTCTATGCAAATATTGCTTATGTAATAGATTGGGGTTTGTTTGTTTGTTTTTTTAAAGGTACTTGTCCGTTTAAAATATTTTAAGTTTGCGTATCACAACCCTGTGGTAGTATGAAATGTTACTGTTAACTCTCAAACACGCTATGCGTGATAATCGTTAAGATAAGCAGATATGAAGAAAAGCAAGTTAATCTGGGAGGCTTAAATAGATTTAGCTACTTGCAGGTTTTGTTTTGCTGTGTGTATCCATGTGTGCATCAGGAAGCGTGCATGCTTTTCTCTGTACATTCCTGGTGTACTGTAGTCTCTCTTTTACTGTATGGTAACACTTGGTGGGCTTATAGACCCACTGGCGCTGGTGTGAGTCTGGCTTTCCCTGTTAGTAGGCACTAGTGAAAACTCTGTTGGCGTTTACCGACGTATACCATAGACTGCCATCATCAAAGGCTAAACTGAAAGAAAAGTGAAGAACAGGGTGTTGAGGTTTGGGGTTTTTTTTTTGGTTGCCCACATTCTCGGCGATGTGGTTCACATGACTTTGATCATAACTGCCCCATGCCTCCGTTTCTTGTTCTGCAACATAGGTATAATTACACTTACCTACCTCCCAGGAGTGTTGTGAGGCTTCATTACTGTTTGTGTAGTGCTTTGATTTGTTTTGTTGGGTTTTTTTTGCAAAAGGTGCCAGGTAGGTGCAAACGCTATAACCATTACTTTTTCACTTCCAAAGGTGCTGGATATTGAGAGGTGCTGGTGGTTATAGAGATTCAGCAAGCATATGCCTTACTTTGATACTGTTAACTATGCTTGGTGTTAGAAGCCAGATAGTTGAGTTGTCTGATGGTGAGCCACAGCTCCGCTGTGTCCTTACACCATTGAAAGCAGTATCTTGGGTCACCTTATTTTCCCAGCAGGAAGGAAGTTAATAGTAAGTGATAAAATCAAATGGAAGGATAAAAAAAAATGATATGTTTTCACTCTTTAAATATAGATGGCTTTCTGATGGGTCCAGGACTGTAATGACACATAAGGCCTGGGGTGTTCTTTTCTCTATTGTTTGTGTTTTCCCATGCTGCATTGGCACTTTTTGACTACAACAGCTAAACTGGGATTTCTTTGCAAAACTAATTTAGCTTTTTTTTATTCTTATTTTTAAACTAAAAGGGGATTACTGCAGGTGAAGGGTCTTGAAAAAAACACTACACTCTGTGTTCCCATTGGAAACAAACCCTAAGAATGGAGAAACTTAATAGAACTAAATGTTTCTCTGTCTTCCTCTTGCTTCATCGTTGTTCTGCCCTTCTCCAAGCTGTTTTTAGAGCAGGGAGATGTTCAACGGTGTATTTGGAGCCAAACAAACATAATCAAGATCCAGTTTCTAAACACAGCAGTGGTGGGACTTTTCTTTGAGTACGATGCCTGAACAGCAGTAGCCGATTCTTTGATGGGAAGTGTTTTTCTCTAGTGGCTTCAGGGAGTCCATCTTTGTCCACAGACCTTGCCAGCAAAACAAATGGGGATAATTAGAATGCACAAATTTCCATGCCTTTTTTGCTCACTTGAAAACACTTTGATATGAGGCACTTGTTTACAGATCTCCAATGTGAACACTTGAGGAGCAGGTGGCGAGAGCCCAGTGTCATTCCCGTGATACATAAGCTACTGCTTCAGTGCACACTAAGGGTTAATGTTGCGACTGTCTACTGGTCCATTTCACTATCTAACCCAAGAACTCACTCGTAAGGACTCGTAAAAAAGATGAGGGGCCCCGATTCGGCACTAGCAGCATAGTGACCTCAGATCATACGAACTCTGCAACAAAACTGTATGACACTCATTGTAAGCTGCCTTTAGCTGCCGAGTGTATGCGCTCCTGCGCCAGAGGTTGGCAGGGCTCCCGCTGACACCCCCTCCTCCTCCTCAGGAGGAAGGGGCCCAGGGCGAGCCACGGTGTCTGCCACCTGCCCCTGCCCGAGTCCTCCTGCCTGCTTGTGTTGTGTGGGTGAGCCGTCTGCTGCTTCGTGCACGATGTAGACCTTCTTCTTCGATAGTCACATTGGAAGGGGAGAACTCGGTGGCTGGCAACATGTGTTTTGTTTTGGTTTTATTTTTTAACTTTTTTAATCATGGGTGATATTTATATTTTTGTATCTTAAGAATGTTTTCTTACAGTATTTGTCATGCCAGTTTATAACAAACAAGATGCAGGGATTTTATTTCTATTGGAAACACTATTACAGCTATGTTTTTACTGTTTAATGGATTTTTTATTTGTATAGAGTGCTTACTAATGTTAAATAGGAAAGAGTATATAACAGTTACATTAAGGACTCATCATAGCTTTTAGCGTAAGGAGTTAAAAGGAAAAAAAAATAATATTCAAACTGGGTCTCATTACCTGCCTATTTTGGTAGGAGTGGGTTTGTGTCATTTCAGTTACAAAGATAAAATTATGCCATATAATTTATTTATATGAAAATTTATTTTTGTAGTGTACATAGTAGTCATCAAGTCTTTTGACAGAAGTATATTTTTAAAGAGTTTATATGTAATGATGATACCGTTATGTTTTGGAACACTGCTGAGATACGATTACGGTGCACACTTTTCCTTGTAAACCCCCTGGCAGAAAAGAAAGCGTTTAACAGTGTTAAGAAAGAGAGTGTGAATACTCATACAATTCTGAACTGTGTCTTAGTTACCATTTGTGATCTAGCGTGGTTCTCATTTTAAACTTTGAATGAAAATTGTACAAACTCTCTAAATGTTAATGTTCAAACACTGATAGAAATTCTAACATGAATAAAAAAAATATAACTTAACTGGTTACAAGTTTGGTTGTTTATTGAATGCTTCTTTGCTTGCTTCTTGTCAGCTGTGCAGGCACAACTGTATAGTCATCGTGTTTCAGTATTGGGGATGTTGGGGAGATTAAGATCTGTCCCTTTTGGAGCAGGACACAGTTGTAAAATCCAATCTCAACGATAACACGCTGGTGCTCGTCTGTGGAGTCTGTTATCCTTGTTTTGTTGAGGTTGGGGGGAGCTAAGTTTTAGGATGGGAAGACATCTTTCACTCTTGCATTGAAGCATTTTGTGTAGGTTTTGTGACCTTGGGTGAAGCAGTTTATATACAGATTGCTTCTGCTTAAAAGCAGGATGGAGATTCTTTGGCTCTTTCCATCTCTGTGGTGGTTCCCTAAATTGCGTTACACAAATAGCCTGTTTCTCCCCTTTTGCAACAACAACAACAAAATAATCGTGGAGTTCTGCTGCAGCACTCCTGTAAGAAGGGAGACTCTCAAGGCAGCTCCTGGGAAGTGTGTTGTTGGTGGCTGCAGGCTGGGGCATGAGACTACTTCTGTGTGGGGAGGAGGAGAGGGGCCGTGGCAGGCAGCAGAATACAGGGCACAGGCACCAGCACCTCTCCAGAGTCACCCTCAGCCTCTCTGTGGCTTTTCCTCTTTCGATGTACCCCTCTAATCAGCATCCAGCAAGGTGCTACAACGAGGAGCCAGCATGTCTTTCCTTTGTCCCGTAACCCTTAGGTGGGTTTTTCATGAGTCTTCTCTAAACAAACGCCCAATTGAGGCAATTCATAGTGCAGCCTCTACTTTCAATGGTCAGAGGAGTGTCGTGGTTTAGGCCCATCAGGGAACAGAAGACTACGATTAGCCTCAAGTACAGAAGACTTACGGATTGCTAAAGGGCAGGGAGAGCTTAATTGCCGCTTAAGGTGCAGGACAAAACACACCAGGCTACTCGGCTTGGCGAAGAAAACAGAAAAATAATTTAATACCAACTAAAACATAAAACCCCAAAACAACCAAAACAAACCAACACAGAATGGTACAGAGATGAAGAGTCCGACCAGCCCTTTAAGACCACCTGCTCCCCACCCCTCCCCTCTTCCCGGGCTCAGAGCCCTGATCCCGGTGTTTT
>WBNH01002373.1:0-10403 GCA_013401255.1 Urocolius indicus | reverse complement strand
CCATCTTGTACCACTCTTACACCTCCTGCCTGGCACCTCAAATTCCCGTCCCTAAATAGTGATGGCAGAGGCGCCAGATTGGCCCAGCCAGGCTGGGGGTGGATCTGGACCCAGGAGCTGGGGGAGAGTCCAAAAAAACTTTTACTAGGTCTTCACTGCAACCCACTCCCCCTGTTACCAAGCAAAAGCAACTCCTTGCTAAACCATGACAAGGAGATACAAAGATAACTTTTGATTTTGGGTTTTCTGGCTTTTGCGGGCCGCAGCCCGCGAGGTGGCCACCGAAGCCTCACATTAGCTCAGCTCACTGAGTTTGCCTTTTGTGTCCCAGCCATTCATGGGAGCGGCTCCATTGTCGGGACAGGAAGCCATATGAAAAAATCAATACATTCCGCTGGCCGAAAGACAGGATCTTTCTGTAAAAATCTACTGTTGCATCAATGATAGCTATTTGCCTCACACTCCTTGTCAAGTTTAGATTTCTTATGAATGGCTCTTCTCGCTGTCAGACTTCCTAACCGCAGGTAAGACCTTAATCAGATTTTTGTCAGAGATTGGCCTTATTTATTCTGGCCTTAAGTAAACTTGTGGCAAAATTTTTGTTGGCCTAATGCATGTATTTAACAGCTTCAGGAATGCTGCATGCTGCTAAACTGCAGCGGCACCAATGTATGAACAGGTGTTTCATTTTTGTTGACTTTCACTCCCTATGAGCATCTGAGACACCGGCTGTTTATATCTGAAAGCCACCGTTGCCAAATTGTAATTACTTTTAATGGCTGCTGCAAGTAATGAGAACAATTACTACTTCCCTGCTCGATTTAATCATTCTTGTCCTTTTTGTTGGGAGCATGTTGAACCCGAGTGTTAGAACAGGATGCGTGCCAGGAAACTGCCCTACCCAGCCCAAGTGACTTAAAAAAATACATGCACAGTTGTAACTCTGCATGGTTAATTGCAGTTAATTAAACACAAAAATGAAGCAGTAATGCTACTCTGACAAAGAAAAAAAAAACACAAGAAAAAAATCCCATTTGGTACATACATAGTGCTGCAGAAACCATTGTAAGTGGATGCTACATAAGGAAAGACTGCAGTTGTCTGTGGTAGCATCCAAGCCATTTATCACCCTGCAATGGCACCTCTTGGGAACATTTCCACCCAACTACAATGGAGAAAACTCTTATCTCCCCAGGGTTAGTAAACATGCTGTAAGAGAGCTTGCACCAAACACAAGAATGCTTTTTAATTTGTTTTGCTAATCGGAGCATCCTCCCAGGCTCTTCTCCAGGCTTAGCTCGGGCTGCCAGTTAGGAGCTGCTGGATCTCTAAATTAGCTAACTTGACTTAGGACCTCATGTTTATGTGGTGGAGATAGATACACTTTTGTACAACAGAGCACAAAACTCCATGGCTTTTCTGTCTCGTCTTGCCATCCCTTGAGCTCAAGCCTTTGCAGTGGGTCTGACTTTGCAGCTGCCTACAGATCCTGCAGGCTTGCGAAACCCACTGGGGAGCAAGGCTGTACGCACCACAGCCAGGAAGGGGGAGGGTTGGAAGTGAGAGGCTGGAAACTGCTTCCCAGGCAAGAGAGGGCTCTGCCTCAGTTGAGGAGGAAGGGCTGGGAAGCTGGGGCCAGGCTTCATTCACGGGTGAGTGGATTAAGTGGGTTTCCCCATCTGTTGAGGGGGAAAGACCACTGAAGTGTTTGAAAAGTGATTTATGGCAGAAGCGAGAGCTTGGATGCTCTGGAAGAGGGAGAGCTCCACCATCTGATTTAAGAGACCCAAAATGGTATTGCAGATCTATCTCAAAGCCTAGCTAAGACTGGTTTTTCTGTTACAGATTGTGCCCAGTTTTAAAACCCTGGATTTTCTGTTCTGAAGCTTGCATTGGGGAATACACTTTTAGGGAGGAATGTCTGGCTGGCCTTTTGAAAGACAGGGTAAGGGAAAGGAATTAAACACTACTTCATAACTAGAAAGAACTAAAAGGAAGAGGATTATTTTGCTGCCTTTTTTCCAGCTTTTGTTAGTCTGACGAAGGGAAATCCTTCTTCTTTCTCTCCCTTGTGACAGATGTTGTGCCTTGCCCAGCAGTCAAGAGGTCGCGCCTCTCTGGTGTGCCAGATCTCAGCAGAGCGTTCCAGCTTTCTCTAGGAGAGCCTGACACTACAAAGTGCTGCTCCTGCACTAAGGTGGCTTTATAGAAAGTATCTCTGATGCTGTAAGTCACAAAATATGGGTGACAAATGACCTTTGAGATGGCTGGACTAGAGCTGATAATCTTGGTGTTAAAGTGACAATTTACCGTTTCCTAGTTACCAAATGTATAGCCAACCCATTTGTAATCACAGTTTACCTCACTGAGCCAAAAGTGTTATTTCTTCTCATTAAACATGGGACCAGGTATTTTGTCAATTTTTAAGGCTAATAAAAGTAAAAGATTTGAGTGTTTTATTTTGGTAGAATAACTGGAGTGAAGAGGAAGCTCGTAATTCTCATCCCAAATAGCTAGCATTTGCTGTAAAAGAATTAAAACTCTTTCCCTTTCTTGCTTCTCTATTATGCAATCATTTTAAGTAGGCTGTTTAACTTCAGTAGCCAATATAGTATGCTTCTGTACCATTTTGTAACATTTTAGAAGACTAACAGCTTCAGCTTTAAATGGTTATAAAGTTTAAGGGAGAGTGATACCATGCAGCATCACACACCTTAGTGTAGCCTTTAGCCAAATTGTCAGATGACATCTGAAAGACAGCTAAACCTTTTTATTTTGTAGTTAGTGTACAGAGCTCTCTGCCTGGCAGAAAGGCAGAGCGAGGCTCATTTTGTTCACTTTCTTCTGAAAATCTGCTAAAAACTGCCACCAAAGTTCTTGTGGAACTAAATGAAGGGAACAAAAGCATCTGTGCCGTGAGCTCTGTGAACACCATGTATTTGCAGTTTCATTCAGACTGGCCCATATTGAATCAAGCGAGGAAACAGAACTATAAGTCAAGATTAGTTATTTTTAGCCCCTAAAATGATATGTATATGAGCATATTACTCTGTTCAGTTAATTTAACTTTTCCTTCTGCATCTCCATGTTTTTGTCAGGCATTTCAGCATAATTTTAAGGAAAAATGTAAGGGGGCGAAAAGTGCTTTTAAGCACATAGTCTGTGAAAGATTTGCTCTCATTCATACATAGCTTTCCTAATTAATTAGATAGTATGTGGATTTAAACCAGTTTCAATAGATGTTCTCTGATGCAATAGACTATAATGCTGCAAAGAAACTGTTGCAGTCAATTGCCCATGAACTAATGAGGATTTACATATTACTTGGTTATGACACCTTAGGAACCCCACAGTCTAAGGGGAATGGGGAGGTCCTTGAATGCATCCAGAGGAGGGTAACAAAGCTGGTGAAGGGCTGTAAGACATGTCCTATGGGGAGCTGCTGGGGAATCTGGACTTGTCTAGTTTGGAGAGAAGGAAGCTGAGGGGTGATGTCATTGCTCTCTATGGGTTCCTGAGGAGCAGAGTTGGAGAGGAAAGTGCTGAGCTCTTCTCTCTGAGATCCGGTGACAAGGCATATGGGATTGTTCCAAAACTGTGTCAGGGAAGGTTGAGACTTGACATTAGGAAGCTATTCTTTACTGGGAGGGTAGTTAAACACTGGAACAGGCTTCCTGGAGAGTTGGCAGATACAATGTCAGTGTTTAAGAGGTATTAGGAAAATGCCCTTAAAAACATGCTTTAACTTTTGGTTAGTCCTGAAGTTGTTTAGGCAGTTTGACTAGGTGATTGTTGATGTTTCATTCCAACTGAAATTCTTCTCTTCTCTTCTCTTCTCTTCTCTTCTCTTCTCTTCTCCTCTCTTCTCCTCTCCTCTCCTCTCCTCTCCTCTCCTCTCCTCTCCTCTCCTCTCCTCTCCATTTTTACTATTCTAAACATTTAAACGTTTTGTTATTGAAATACGCATAGATGGCACATGGAAATTCCTGCCAAATCTGATGTGAATAAGCCATGAGTCAGACAGAATGTTTAAGAGCCTTAGGCAAATACTGCATTTAAATTGTCTATGATGGGATTACTTGTAGGTAAATCTACATTTGTATTAATCTTTGTACAGTTTGGTCCACAGGGTGTGCAGTGAAAACTATGGTCCTCATTATGCTATTCAAACCCTTCCTTTAATCCACACTATGTAACTTGGGCACAGCGAGTAATCACTAAATCAGTGTCCCTCTGCTGTCACTGAGTACAAAAGGTGCATGGGTTTCTGACAGTAGAGTCTCCAGCTCATACTTGAGCTAGATGCCTATAGCTAAGAGTGAGAATCAGGGTTTTTTTGCCCAACTCCTCAGACTGTAAATCCTAATTTCGTCAATGGTACTCTGGGACTTGAATGGATTTGCATACCTTGGGAGCTTTTAGAGCTGTATCTGAACCAGAGTAGCATATGGAAGACCAACAAACAAGTTTGTGGTAGTGACCTGTCTTGCACCTGAGACATGTAGAAGTGCTGTGCTTGAATATGCTCATGAACCTTAATCCTTGGCCTCCAGGTCACTGCCACCACATCCAATGTTTCTCTTATTATTTTGATAATTGTGCTCTGATTTATCCATTCTGTATTAAATTAGCACCTTTTAATTTTCCTTTTGTTTAAATATTACAATACCTTTGAAGTCAGGAAAATAGGTGTGACCTAACTGCAACGATTTATACTGAAACCTTTACCTCTGTGGAACTGAATCTCTAGAGGAAAATAGCTCTATTTTTTTGTCTTCTCACTCCCACTCTCTCTTTCCCTTTTAAATTTTAGTTTACTCACAACTGCAACAGCTCTTCCTCTCTTAGATCTGCCTCTTCCTTGCTTTGCCCCTTGCATATCCTTCTGGGATGTCAGGACATCGGTGTGGCATCAGCACAGCTCATGGTTAGCTGCTGAATGCTATGCCCAGTGAAATCTATGGTATGCAGCTTGAAGAGAATAGTTCCAAAAAGTTAATGAAAAGAGCTGGTGCAGATCTCTTATGCACCAGTAAGATGGGTCTGGGCCGGGCTGAGGAATCCAAAAAAAGAAGTCTCTGGAGGGAAATGAGACCCTGGGAAGCAATTAGCTCTGTTTCTTTGACACTGTTTTCTTCTTCGGCTTTCCACATGTTGCACAAATTATTTTATGATTCAGGTTTTGCATGAGTGTAATAGAGAATTTGACATTTTTGAAAGCCAATTAATTTCTATCAGATGCATTTGACAGAAAAAAACACTACTACAGAAAACTCAAGATTTCCATAACAAAAAGCAGCGCAGGCTCTGACTCTTTGAATGTTGAAGTCCTTTGTTGCACAGTCACATTGAGTAGGTGGGACTACTCAAAACAGAAAAATGAAGTAAGTACTAAAGTAGTTACAGAAATGGGGTGCGAGTGCTGCAACCGATTAAAATACAGGTAAGAAAGTTTGAGCTTTGTTGCTAATGATGATGAGATGGTTCATCTTGGCAACATGGAACATGAATATTCTGCATGCAGTAGTACACACACACACAGACACGTGCTGTGGGGCTTGTTCACTTGCCTTCATAGATGAGGGATGAAGGGATGCTGAGGGACTGAGAAGCAAAAAAGCCAGCAAGCCTTACAGTAGAAAGTGAAAGAAACAGCAGAAAAAGAAACAAGAGAGGACTATATTTGGGCCCATGAGAGAGGACTCACAAACGTTTCTTTAAAAGGTACATTTGAAGCTTGTGTTAAATGACTGGGGGTGTCACTCTGCTGGACAAGGGAGGCTTGGCTGTGCCTAGATGCTGAGCATAAGAGCCCAGTGTTCCTACTCACAGGGGAGGTGATAACTTGCTTTGGGGGATATTTTTTATAATGTTGATGCTGGCTTTTGGAATGTTTTTCTATGCGACGTGTGTGTGTCTCTGTGTGTGTGAGTGTGTATGATTGGAAACACGCAAATGTGTAGTAAGAACTGTGGTTTCAGTGTGTGGAATTTGCTACTGGCAAGTTATTCTACCACCGAGTCCAAGAAAAATACCAGGTAGGCTTATATTTTTGCATGTGCTTTTTTGTCCTGAAACGTTTTAAAAGTCTTCCAAAATGCAGGAAGTCGCACCTGGGGTTTCACAATTTTCTTGGGGCTGACGTTCCTGGTGCACATTGCTTCATTTTCTGTTTCTGCCCTAATTTTTGTTGTTTGGCACAAACAAGGGAAGCTAAGAAGCAGCTTCACATACAAGTATTTTGTCTTGATCCGGGGGCTGGCTTTACCGATAATTCCTGAAACATTTTCTACTGTGCCGTCCTACTGTTCTACTGTGCTGTCTATAGGAGTCTCTAGACCTCCTTTCCACACTCCTGTTGTTTTGATTAATTTCTTCAGAGTACAAATGGGATTAAGCAGAATGGAAGGGGACTGACTTACTGGAAATGCTTTCTTAATGTGCATATAATACAAGAACAAGGCTTTGAATTGAAGACAGTCAGCTGTGTCATTTAAAAGTATTTTCTCTGGCCTCAGAGTACCTCTCCCTTTATGGTCCTCCTTGCAGGGATACTTGGACAGAGGCTTGATTTTTTCCCATTGAAATTGTGTATCAGACCCAGAAGTGGGCTGTGGCCCAGCAGACGCTTTTTTCCTGTTCCAGAAAATACACGTCCTCCTAATAACCACCATATTATTCCTCACATGCCGTCTTACGGGCTAAGTGTGTGAAAAAGCAAAGGCTCTGGAAGACCTGGTGAAGAGGTGCTGGGGCAGGGGCACGCAGGAAGCCCTTGCTGGTGGGACAGCTGGGAGCCTGGCTGTCACATCGACCTCTCCCAGCTTCTCCGTGGGGATGGGCGATATATGCACCTCCATACGTGCTTGACAGTCCCTGCGTCTGGTCAGAAAAGAAACAAATGGGCTTGGCGAGCTATGAAAGCCACGGAGAGAGTGGCAGATGGGGAGAGAAGTGCCAGGAAAGGGCATTGTCTGGGTCTGAACTGTGGACAGTAGCAACAGCATTGCCTTGAACAGCCACAAGAACTGGGGAAGAAAAACCATCTTTGTGTTCAAGCAGTGTCAAGGAAGATTTGGGCAGCACTGGGAAGCTGGGGATTTGGCCACAGAAGGAAAAAATAGGCTTGAGCCAGGAGAGGATGGGTTAGAAGGAGCAGAGGATTCCTGAGATGGGAGAGTGCCTTGATGGCTCAAGAAACAGGGATTGGTTTGGGGAATAGGGATTTTTTCAATGAAAACATGCAAAATAGTGAATGAAACACAGAGCTGAGGGATGAATCCACCTTCTGTGCTTTAAAATATTCAAAAACTTAAAATATACCTGGAACTTTGTCATGGGCCCTTCAAATGCTGCACGAAACAGACAGAAAACAATGCAATTGTAATTAAAATATAATGCAACAGCATAAAAATTGCTAAATTTTCAACATAAGGAATCAGCCCTTGTAAAATAGTCTATAAATGCATGGAATAGTTAGGATATTTTAGTCTAAATATTCTATTCAAGAGTTCTGCTGTACAACAAAAACAGCAACACTAACAATAAATATTACACAACATCAGGACATTATTTGGAGGCACCACCATCACAGAGTTGAGTAATGCACTCACAGTTCATAGAATTGAGTATTGGCAAATTGGAGGCCACATCCTCTTGCAAATGTGCTTTGGTTGATGCTTTGCTCTATTTTGCTGTCATTTTTTTTTCATAATTCTCAAAGATATTTAAAAAAAAAAAACCAAAAATAAGAGACCAGAGTTGTTTTAGATCTTTTTCTTTCAAAATTCTTCTACACTAAAATCACCAACAGAGAAGAATACATTTTATATATTTGTTTCCAATTTTGTCTACAAGCAGTTCAATACCAAACTCAAAACTTTTAGCTTGTTTATAAACAAGGACTTAAAAGGCAAACTGGATTTTGTGACAGACCATCAGTAAGAGTATAACCTTGCCAAGGATATCCAGACAATTACAGGTGCTCTTTAACAACTGCAGAAATTCTACTTGCAAATTCATAGAGGCACATCTGCAGTCACAGAACACTTCTCATCAAGTTACCATCTTTGTACATCTGCTTCTCTAAAGCTCTGAGAGCACAGCAGAGCACTGCTTACAAAGAAAGTTTGTAAGACAGAAAGAAGTGACGTGATGCTGTGTAGCTGTGACAAGTGGGTAGGGAATTTGCCTTCCTACAAGTCCCTTCTGGCTTCGGTTTATCCCATGGTGCCCTCTGGGATCATAACATTTTATTTAGGCGACAAAACAGGTCACCAAATCTTCAGAAGTGCTGAGAGCTCAGCCATGGCTTCCCTGCTGGATGCCGGCCCCTTTGTTCCACTCTACAGAGGTAGGAAAGAATTATCAAAGCTTTTTTTTTTCTCTCTCACTCTCTCTCTCTTTTTTTTTTTTTCTTGCTATACTTTGTTCCAGAGGAAGTGGGTTCTGGAAACATTCACCATTGTAAATCATGGCTTAAATTTGATACTTGTTCATCTGTTTAACTGCTGCTCTGTGTTTTCTCTCACCCAGAGCTGCATTGCCAGGAGAACAGAGGTATTGTCACTTGAAAATACATGAATATCATAATTGATGGTAGTAATTTACATAAAATACCAATATTGAAGAGATATTGAATCACTCTTTTAAAATTAAAAGTGCCCACACATTGTATTTATTATGTGCCATGAAGCCTTTCCCATACTTTTATGATTATATCTTCTAATAACTGATAAAAATCTAAGCCTTTTACCTACTACGGATGCTCCATACCCCACTGGCCATTTGATACAATATAATCTTCTTAAATAGCACTATAGAGCCAGAGTATTTTCTCCAGACAGTTTAGAGCTGAAGCATATTTCATAATCGTGCCCTCTAATTAAGACCTGTTCTGCCACTCTAATGGAAAACATAGATTTGTGATCTGTCCCTATATAGGATATTAAACACAAAACTGCACTGTCATTATTGGATTAGTTACCTCAGTGCTTTCAGAGATTGACTCATTATCATTACATTTTCCTGAATGGTCTACTGCTTGTTTAATATCAATGGATTTCGAGGGATCCTCTAAGTAGGAAATTGAATAATGGACCAACAGTGTAATCCTTCGGACTCATACAAAAATGTGCGACCCCTGGCTTTATAAAACTAAACTTGATTTGAAACTCTCATCTATATCCTTATCAAGATTATAATTCCCTTGTGCTTTTCCGTGGAAGGAAAATTCAGAAGCAGGCGTACCATGAGAAAGGATTTTTCTCTAACTAGTTGGGACGACATGAGCCAAAAAGAATATGGAAATTTGACAGGAGGATTTATGCCAACACAACATCTTTAGGTCATGTAGTCTGGTCACAAATATGTTTTGCAAAACACGTCGCTGAAAAAGGGTGTTCACCGGGTCATCAGAAACACAACCACAATGCTGGTCCTCCTTCCCTTATCCTCTGATAAAAATGGTACATCTAGGTAGATGATACTGTCATAGCCAGGTGACAATGATTTACAGTGCTCTGTAAGTGAGCATGTAAAATGTGAAGCTGAATGTCGCCAGCAGCTGCAGAAAGGACATGTCACCTCTGCGAAAGATGTCCACAACTTTGTATGTTGCTATATATAGCAGTTTAGACACACTCAAGAAGCCTATTCAAAAGCAGCTCTGTTAGGCTCTCTCTAATATCTTTACAGAATCTGGGGTCAAATAAAGATGGATCTGAGTAAGACCCTATGAATTAATAGAAGTATACCTGGAATCATATTATAGAGGATGTCTGCTTTCCCCATGAAATGTGGTTACTCCAGGATGTCTACGCTACCTTCAATAACTCACTTTTCTAGTAGGTGTGCATCCAAATTGTTATTTTGGACACCATCATTAGTGGTTCTGGCATTGCAGTAAAACCTAGGAACTTTGGGCATAGATTAGATTAACCACCCATCACACTTAAGCATATTACCATGTGAATACCTACCGTTTGATTACCTGACCAGAACTGTGAACCGAACTTGGTAGATGTTGTTTAGTAATGTCTTCTGAAACTTGCAGCACCGACAAACTCTCTTTTGTCAAAATACAAGAATTTGTGTTTGTTTCTGATTTCCAGCATTCTCATTTGGGCCTCCATGCTGCTTATGTACATTCACTTAATGTTTTTAATTTAGATTTTTACTTGTGTTTGCCCTGACTTCCACCTTATATCCACATTTAAAAAAATGACACTCTTGAGTTTGGCCCTTTGAATGGGTGTCAGATAATCCAGAAATAATAAATGGTAAGGTGTAGTGCCACAAAATAAGGTTTCCTTTTATTTTGATGCAATCTATTCAGTTCACAAAAAATGAACTTTCTACCCAGCTGAATGACATCTAGCTATCATAGAAGTACAGAATGGTAG
>WBNH01002371.1:163403-192083 GCA_013401255.1 Urocolius indicus | reverse complement strand
CTGCTGAATCAGAACTCCTACAATGCTATTATCTGAATTAGGAAAATCTGCTGACCACTGTCCTGTTAACCTATTTGAGTCCACAGGAATTTAATCACTGAGCTTATAAATAGTAGAGACAGGGAAAGAGTGGGTAAGATATTTCCAATCTTATCTCTGAGAACTCACTTCAAGAGGAGCCTTTGGAAGAGATATGAATATAATGTCAACATGGAGATTGATTACTATTTCCCTAATACCACTTTAAATACTTCAATATATATCAATGGAAAACAGAATTAGGCATTACAGGGGAATTTGTTCTCATTCTTTGCATGAAGTCCATTTCTCAGTGATATATTTCCTCCAATATAGATTACTAGCAGGTTCTGAATGACAATCATTCTTCTGTGTTGAAAATTGCCAGTGTTCATCAGATCTGTCAATAGGGGATCACAGAAGCAGAACTTGTTCTTCACTTTAGCAGCAGATCCAACAATATGGCAATATGGAAGAGCATCAAGAAACTCAAAATTTCATTTCAGAAAAAACTTTGCTTTGCATTGTTGAAAGAAATACCTTTAACATTATGACACCCTGCATACATGGTAATTAGCTTTAGCGCTGGATTATTAACTGCTTGAAGGAAAGAAGGCAGTGAGTTGTGATCAATAGGTCAGGGTCTAGTTGGAGGCCTGGATCTAGTGGAGTCCCTCAGGGGCTGGTGCTGGGATTGGTACTGTTTAATATATTCATTAATGATTTTGATAAGGGAACAGAGAGCACTGTCAGCAAGTTTGCTGATGATCCTAAACTGAGAAGAGTGGCTGANTCTAGTTGGAGGCCTGGATCTAGTGGAGTCCCTCAGGGGCTGGTGCTGGGATTGGTACTGTTTAATATATTCATTAATGATTTTGATAAGGGAACAGAGAGCACTGTCAGCAAGTTTGCTGATGATCCTAAACTGAGAAGAGTGGCTGACACACCAGAAGTCTGTGCTGCCACTCAATGAGATCTGGACAGGCTGGAGGGTTGGGCAGGGAGAAATTTAATGAAATTCAACAAGGGCACGTGTAAAGTCTTGCATCTGGGAAAGAAGAACCCAATGTACCAGTGCAGGTTGAGGAGTGAACTTTTAGACTGTAGTGTAGGGGAAAGGGACCTGGGGGTCCTGATGGACAGCAGGATGAGCATAAGTGAGTAATGTGCCCTCATGCCCAAGAAGGTCAGTGGCATTCTGGGGTGGATTAGGAGGACTGTGGTAAGTAGGTTTAGATAGTTTATGCTCCCTCTCTCCTCTGCCCTTATGAGACCACATCTGGAATATTGTGTCCAGTTCTGGGCCCCTCAGTTCAAGAAGGACAGGGAGCTGCTGGAGAGAGTTCAGTGCAGGGCCACAAAGATGATAAAGGTAGTGGAGCATCTCCCTATGATGAAAGGCTGAAGGAGCTCTTTAGATTGGAGAAGAGGAGACTGATGAGTGATGTTATTAATGTTTACAAATATGTAAAGGGTGGGTGTCAGGATGATGGAGCCAGATTGTTCTCAGTGATGTCCAGTGATAGGACAAGAAGCAATGAGTACAAGCTGAGCATAAGAGGTTTCAAAGAAATACAAGGAAGAATTTCTTCACTGTGAGGGTGACAGAGCACTGGAACAGGCTGTCCAGATGAGTTGTGGAGTCTCCTTCCCTGGAGACATTCAAAACCCACCTGGATGAGTTCCTGTGTGACCTACTCTAGGAGGTCCAGGGGGATTGGACTAGATGATCTTCATGGTCTCTCCCAATCCTTGAGATTCTGTGATTCTCTGATTTCTTTAAATATTAATAAAAGAAGACTGGCTTGAGTTTTCAAGTGTATGGACTGATCTTAGCAACCAATGGGAAAAAACAAATAATTCATGGAATCATTACAGTAGGAAAAATCCTTTCAGGTCATTGAGTACAACCATTAGTCTAACACTGCCAAGCCCATGCTTCTGAAGTTGTCTAAGAAAGTAGTTACTGAGCTTAATATTTAGTTAATCACTCTGTATGTCAGAGATGCTTTTTTTCCCCTACACGTGCAAAAGGATTTCTGAAAAAAATTATGGCGTGTTAAAACCTACATCCATTGTCGGTGACTCCTTAAACATATGAATGTATAGGTTGATAAATGATGGGGAAAAAAGAATAAGAAAGATAGAAACAACATTCAAAATGACATGGTGAAAAAGAGAACTAAATATTCTTAAACAATGCCAGTAATCCAGACATCTGCTGAAGACATACAAAAGAACAAACAAGGTTAAAGGGAACAAAAGACATAAAAAATTAATGGTTCACTGAACACTGAACTGAAATATTTTAGCGCAGGAAATATTTTAAGATACTAAGGACATTGTAGATGTCAAACTTCATTTTAAGTCCAGAGAACCAGACTTCAGGTAAATATCAAAATAGAATACATGTAATGTATATTGTTATTTTCCACCTTTCTCTGATAAATGAACAAAAAAAGTGCATAATTACCATGATACCATAAGAGAATTATGAAAGTTGTCCCATAACTTTCACATTTCCTTTTTTTGTTTGGTTTTTTTTAAGCTTACGGCAAGTTTTAGGTTTTTTTACAGATCCTTCAAAAGTAAAAATAAATTGAGCTTTCCTGGATTTTGATTATTTATCACCAAGATGACTGGAAACATGTTAGTACAGTTTTGGCTTGTTTTATACTGTAACTTTAAATCTGCTCAGTTCTAGTCTTCTGGAAAAATACGTAGGCACATTAGTCCAGCCACAACATCATGAAAACCAAGAACTAATACATCCACCAATCCAGAGAGGAAGAGATGTTTATAAGAGTCTGTGTGTTAAAAATTCATCATGAAAAACTGCAGTAAACAGCAGCACAGATAGAAAGCAGGTGGATGCCCTTATGGATTAAGAATTCCAGCTTTCCTTCCAATTTTGGATGGAAGTGCTTTAAAAATTATTTCTCTCATTCCTCATATTTAAAAAAAGATTTGTAATAAAAAATACACTTTGATATCCACAATATTTGTATCTTCAACCAAAACAAAAAATAGCAATAGGTTTATTCCTTTGTCATTTTTTTTGTTGATTCAACAGCCAAATATACTTGATGCCATATTTTCTGATTCAATACACAAGTCAGCTTGAAGGCCTCACTCTGAGCAAGTCAATTGGCATGATCGGGTGATAAATTATACTGATGAACTGACCAGAAGTTATAAGCATCATGTCAAAACAATACCTTTATACCAAGAAACACTCTTGTTAAGAATCTAGGAGCCTCTAACTCAAATTTAACTCTAGAAAACTACATTCTTAGTAATTTCCAAGAAGGAATATTAAATTTAGGTGGCATTATTAAACACCTTTTTGACACATAGTACAAAAACTTCAGAATAGCCGTAGCTATAGAAGCCCTTACTCTTATACAGAGCCATTTGATGCTAGCAGCACTTAAACTTCTTTGTCCATGTGCTACTGCAGTAGTACTTAGCAAAGCCAAACCTCTTACTCTCCATAATGTCTCTTTCCCATGATGTCTTTTGGAGTTCTCTTTATGCCAGCTAGACACATCTTCTCATATCCTGTTTGGTACCTTGCCTCATCTATTTATACTGGAAAAAGAAGGAGACAGCTGGTGGGTGAGTCCAGAGAAGCTCTCGCTCTATTTAGAGAAAATAATTGGTCTTCTCTACAAAGCACATTTTTCTTTCTTAATACCAGACTATAGCATTCACAATAACCTTGCCTTCTACAGGAAAACAGTATTTCAGAAATGACCGCTACCAGAGAATAACCTAAATAGGCACAGAACAGTGTCCAACACAACACAATAATCCAAATCTTACTAAGGTCTCATGTGGATGTAAGGTTCATATCATGACAGATTATTGCCTTTGATTAGAGTTCATTTGTAGTGCTCAACATTACTTGTCCTTGCTTTTATCTTATGATTGACATATATTTTATCAGGAACATATTGTTGTCTCCTTGTTAGACCCTCAGTTGCCTTCTCTGAGATGAGGCTTGGCACACTGTAAGGGAATGAGGCTGCTCTCTTTCATCATTTTTTCAAAGGGGTAAAAGAAACTTATGGAATTTATTTCTGTCTCTCTAACTTAAGAATATTTTTCTAACCCTTTTTCTATATCAAGAAGGCAAAAAATAGTAGTGTCAATTCAAACTAGCAGCAATCACAAATACACTGGTCATCAATATACAGGGAGACAGCAGCAAACACAAAAATTCTCAAGCTAGAGTGATCTATATTTTAAGTTGTGCCTTAAATGGTCTCTCACAAACTGGTTCTGTGCAGCCTCCATGTTTTACAAGCTGCAGTTTACAAACTACAAGCATTGTCTTCCCTTTTGCAGGCAGCTTTCTGAAAGGAGCCTGCACTGATGAAATGAGAGATGTGTCATATGCAAAATTCCACTGAGGAGGAAGAAAAATAAGGAGAGAAACCGGTGAGGAGAGAAAACAAGATATAGGGGAATAGGAAACAAAAGAGAAGGTAAAAAATATCTTTCATTATGCACAGGCACTATCTTACCATGATTAATAAAGGAACAAGAGATGTTCTCCTCACTGTACTACAAAGTCCAACACAAATGTTCAAGTCAATTTCTTAGAAACAGCAAGTATACACCCCAGATAATTTTTCCCTATTACTCAAGACGAATAAACAACTATGATGGTGATAGTCACAAAAAACTTCAAAACTTAGACAGCTAGTGTCATGTTACCTTTTTCAGAGGTGATTCCTCTGTGTCTATCTGAGCTAAGGGAGCAAATCCCCAAAAAGCATACTTCATCCAAAACCTTACAAATTTATCTCTGCTAAGAAAATAGAAAACAAGCAACTAAGATGTCTCAGAGTCAATTCACTGATCTCTTCATACATAGCATCCAGGTCATAGAAATATTCTGTTAATGTTGCCAGTTCAGCTTCTCCATGAGCACACATTACAATACTTTCCTTCATCAGACACCAGTTTTCTATCACGCATGTTTGGGAGGCTTATAATTGCACACAGTTTAATGAACTTTTATAGTCACAATAAAAGACATCTCTGGTGCATGGTCACTTTTCATTGCTGAATGCCAAGTACCTACTCTGTTTAAGTATCAAAGTGTCATAACTTGTAAGTGAAATATTTTTGTATTTATTATTTTTCTTTAACAAGCATAAAACAATGCCCTTTCCTCTAACCTTGTTACAGAAAATGATAGAATCATATTCTCTGAAATTTGAACACAGTAAACAACACAAGCAGCCTAAGGCAGACACTCAGACCAAAATATTTCATTGCTGATTTACGTTTGGCAACTGAAACTGGAATTTACAAGCAACTGAAAATGGAATTCCAGAATGGAACACATCAGTCTTCCCTGACTACAGGCATCATTACTATATTTCTAGTATATTTTTAAAGATCTTTAAACATTTTTAAACATTGTGGCTAGATCTCTGGGGGATTTTGCTTATCTACTCAAGTACTTTCAAAATCCATAGACACCAGTTCTTGTTTACACATTTCAGGATTGGGTTTGTGGTTTTCCTCTATGAAAACTTCATTGACAATATTAGCTTTAAGTATTGCTAATGGGCTGTCCCATCATGATGCAGTGACCCCTTTACTAAGACAAGTATTTCTGCATGCAGAACAGAAATTTTAAAAAAGAAAATTTGGTCACTGTATGTTTCAGCTGGCTTAACTATGACATAACTTCAAGGAGAAAATGAGTGTTACCAAGTTGCATAATAAAGCTTCCAAATATTTCATAATGTGAAATCTCCAAGAAGAGTACCTCTAACACTGCCATTCTGAGCATCTAATTGAGGTCCCAGTGGGTACAGCAGCGTTTGCTCCTCATTCCAGCGGCATCATGTTCCAGCAAGTTTGTGTCATTTTCAGAGCTGTGGCACACACCTTCATAACCCCAGGAAGATACCTACTATTAGCTCAGTTGGCATGAGACGCTCACAGCATTCAGGCTGCTTTGTTACACTCTTCACCCCCCGCCATGACAAAGGTGTTATGAATTCCAGAGCGCCCCACATTCTCACAGTTATATGTCCATAAGAATTTTAAAAATCAGAGAGAACTAAGAGCAGAAACTGTGCTTCCTCCCCACCTCCAATCCAGTAGATTAATTTATATGCAGAACACAGGCAACAAGCCTACAATATGCAAAATAACTGCTTAGATTAAATTCAAAGTTTGGGGGATGAGTAGGTCTTGTGTACACACACTTCCTCTTGTATATTTAAGTTAGCTCTAAACAGCAATGATTGCTTTATTATTAGCATTACTAATGCTGTTTGATTTTTTTCCCCCCTGCATTGTGACATATTTCTAATACACATTGCAGTGGGACCTGTCTATATTGAGCTTTTTTAAGGAACTCACATTATTCAAGGAAGTAGAGCTCACAAATGGTGCAGGTGGAGACATTACTCGACACAGGATGTTTGCATGGTTCCTACAGGAAAGTGCTACCCAACAGCAGATACCAAATGCTGCTTCTGATACACTGCAAATATATAAACTCCATGACTTTCACTCACTTTTTGAATCATGCACCATCTTTGTGGTATAGCCTACAACAAGAGTAGGCTATTGTGGTGTACATCACACAACTACCAGAGAATCCGGTAGTATCAAGAGAGCATTTTTCACATGCTTTCACATATATTTACCAAAAAAAAAGGCAACGCAGCCCACTACAGGCATAGATCATCATGGTTACAAGTTCCCATAGCCCTTACTCCTACTCTGAAGGGTACATTTGGCAGTCGAGTACAGGAAGCTCAAGCTGCTGTAGTAGCTACTGTATCTATAAAACAGACTGATGAACAATGTGGGAGAAGGAAAAGCAAAGATATTGACAAAGGGAATGGGTAATATAAATTTTGTTTTGTCTTACAGATAGTAACTATAATAATAAGGGGAAATGTATTTTGCTTTTTGTAAGATTCCACTTTGTCCTTGTCTCTGTACAAACTGCCTTGCTTAACATCCTGTCTATCGCTACTTCAATACTCTTCTAGTGATGGAGTTAAGTACGTAGGATCCATACACTAGGAATAAATAGATACTGATACATCTGAGTATTTACAGTGTCATCACATCTCTACTTTTGCAATTTTAATGTCTGTGTATTGGCACTCATCTACCTAGTTTCTCTGTTTTCCATTTTTCAGTAATGGGCACGTTCTGTACCTGAAAGACTCTGATTATAATAATGGATAATTATTAACACACAGCTTAAGAGATGACATAAAATAATGGTAATCTTTTCCTACTTTCAGAAGATAAAAATACTTCAGTTGGAATTTAAGAGTTGGTAAACTGATCTATAAAAATACAGCTCTGCAGCATTTTTCATTTTCTAATTACTAATTACTGGGGAAGAAATCCTGGCCTTGTTGACACAAAATTCTCACTGAATTCAATGGGGACAGGATTTGGTCCACGCAATATTATGAAGTCACAATTTAAAAACATATGCTCATAGATTCAACTTTCAGGTTTGGCATTTCAATAATAATAATAATAATAATAATAATAATAATAATAATAATAATAATAATAATAATCAGAATAGGGAAATCTAGATGTCACAGACCTAATTTCACAGAAAACAAAACAATCAGTAAGCAACGGGAAAGTAGAAATCCAGGACAAAGAATGGGAATGGCAGATATCCTGTAGCAATACTGGGCTAAGTCCTGTCTTGTACACACTGCTAAACTAAGTATCTCAGTACCTCACCTTCAGGTGCTGTGTGCCTCCAGTTAGGTGCTCAAGCACCCTACAAACATAGGTAGGCCATGAGAATCTTTGATTCACTATCTTTATCCAGAGTGGACACTTCTCACCATATTAACAGAGGGTACTTCTTCCTTCTATAGAAGCTCTTCAAGTGTCTCTCTGAGAGTGGATTAGATATTCCCTGTGCTAGAAAGAGACAAAATGTATTGAAGCATAGTATTCCACAAAAGAATCACCATGCTGATGCTTACAAATGGGTAAGTAGTTTATGCTAATTGAAACCGTTTCCATAGACAAAATTGAAAGAATATTTGCTACTTGGAATTGCCCTTGTGGTCTGGGAACTTACCAGGGATGGCAAGAGACTGGGATTCCTTATCTTGATCCAATCTAGCCCTCTAAAAAAATTTTCCAGTTAGGTTTTCCACACTGCGGTTGAGCAGCCCGGTCTAACTCCAGTTGTTACCATTTCCTCCTGTCTCTTTTGCTGATAATAGTTGTCTGTTCATCTCTTTACCACTGCTGGGACTGACATGTGAGTCACAAGGTCTTCAAATATAGCTAGTCACAAAAATTTAGGTACCTTCCCACACAGAAGTAGATGGGCCAAAAAGAGATGCCTTGCTGGCCACCAAATGCTACTTTCAGATTTGCCAGCAGTGCTGGGTAAGGAGACATTTCTTCTTCTCGGGTGCCTGTCCTCAGCTTTGCTACTCCTTGCTTCTGTCCTGCTACACAGTCCAACCAATAGCGCTTATCCAGATGAAAAATTAGATATCTTTTCTGGTTTGCTTTTCAGTTGAGAGGATGTATCATGAATGTAAGAGAGGCCACCAAGGGCACAGAGACCACAGAAACTACCTATGTCAGCACTGTTGCCAATAACTGTCCACAGAATCACATCCAGAGAGGTTGGTTTTGTGATTGGCTGCAGGTAACCCAACACCATACTGTCACCAAGAAAGATGTTCCATTGCCGTACTTTGTGCTGCTAGTAGCAGTCACAGCAATGTATGGTCGGTTAGATCAGGGGATTGGTTCACTCCACATACCCACCAGAGAGGTGTCAGACCACATTCTTTCTATGATAGTTTAAATCAACTCAAACCAGGCATGATATCCCAAATCTTTTTCTAGAGTTAGATCTGGAGTTACCAATTCTTCTCACAGCTAAGAGGCAGCATTGGAGCTTCAGGCATGAGATCAGAAGAGTGGCAGAAACAGAGATTTAGCTTACATAGGGTACTTATTCAGTTTAATAGATAAACAGCTATAATCTTCTATAATTACCTGTTTTTTTATCTGTTTAGAATGAAGAGAAAGACTCTATGTCCATAGCCTAACATTTTAAAAAACAATTTACATAAGAGACTTTATGTGAGTTACAAAATAGACTATATTTTTTGAGACCCTAAAGTCCTGTCAAACAAAATACATTAATTGCTAAAAATCAACTGTCACATTTTACTCTTGGTTTTTCAGTAAAAAATGGTTACCCTAGCTTTCTTCCAGGTACACAATTATTTTCTTTTTCTTCTAATAACTACTATGAACATATGTAGGCACTTTCTGATGCATGAAAATAAGCAGATAACTTTTCACAGCAGAGTTAATGTTATCATTTTCAAAGGTATCACCTGCAATGTCTAAATTAATCACAAAGGACTCTATGATTTTCATCAAGGCATTGCCTTAACACCTGATGATTTGCTCATATGTTCTGCTGAATTTTTTTCCTAGTGTCTGTAGGAAACAGGTAGAAAACCCACCTCTTTAAACCACTTCAGTAGATATCCACCTGTATCTTCCCTCCTCATCCTTCCACTCAATCTTGAGAATCCTCTTTCTAAAGGTTTTCTCTTCCTCTACTAGCTGAGGCATGTCTCCATGAATATTCCACCCCTTTCTTTACCAGACACAGAAACATATATCCAGTCTAGAGAAATAAGCCTCACTTTGCAGTGGTGTTCTTTAATGGATTTCACTGCAAAACAGCACCTGCACTGAGCTCCAGAGAGCCTTGAGTTTACAAGTGAAATGCTAGCAAAGCACTTGCCATACCTCAGAATAGATGAAGCAAACTAGCAGATTTTCCTGATAACAAGCAGTTTGTGTAGGTTTCCAAAGAGACTAAAGGATCAAGACTTTAAACAGGTGAGTCTCTAGGCCACTACTTTCAATGAAATGAAATTTTTGCACTTCTGTTCTCACTACTATTTTGCAGCTTTTACCTCTCTTTTTGTTCCTATCTGAAAGGAAAGCTTCATGGCAACTCCTGCTAAATTTATTCTACAGCACCAAACCCAAGCTTGGTGCTATCTCCCTACCCACATGTGGCCAGGCTGATTATGAACATATACACAGTCAAAACCTGCAAAGTGCATATGTGAGCCCTTGATAGCCATGGAAACTAGAGAGAGTTTCCTCACCTGGCCTTTTTCCATAATCAGCTAAAGGCTTTTAGAGAATACACTGGCTCATTTTCTAGCAATAAAAGCATGTGGTTCTCAATGTTACTGAGGGGATTCTTTCCATTCTGTCTTTCCTACCAGAAAGCTTGGCATTAGAAACAATTAATAACAACAATAATCACTAACTATCCAGATTTGCAATAACAGAGCATATTGGAATTTTTTATCTTTGTGCCTGTTTTGAAAGCACTCTGATTTTACAAACTAACGTAACACAGGGAGACTAAGGATTACCTGAAGGTTACCCCGAAGATGCATTGCACACGTGATCTGCAGTCTAGAGTCCTAACCTACAGCTAGCTAATGCCAGCTGCTTCTCCCTCAAAGAGGAGTGCCCTTTCCGTACTATATCGATCAAGATATGTTTCTAATAGAAGATAACAAAATGCAAGGCAACATTAACCATGTATCAAGCCAATGAAAATCATGAGGCCTCATTCTGTCTGTACTTCAGTATTTTCTCAAGGCAGAAGGGGTCGGATTTGAGAGAATGAGGGAAGGAACTGGAAGGGAGTCTGCAATCCCTCCAGAACCTGCACTGCCATCCTTGTTCTGTAAACAGCAAACATCTATAAATACTTTTGAAAAAGTAGATATCCCTTCAGTCCACCTTCAGGATGATCACCTTAGTTATTCAGCTCAAGTGACAGCAGTCTTCATCCCAGCTTCACACAGCAGACCTTAAATGGTTCGCCTTAACATCAAGATAAGTATTGGAAATGTACCACTTGAAGAAATGTCTTCTTGATACATTTTCTTTAGCAGCACTCTATTACTTGAGCACCTCTGTTTCAGCAAAGTCATATTCTCAAACTTGAGGTTAAGCCAAAAAGAAGATTCCTTTTAATTAGCCCTCATTTTCAAGGGTCACTACAGTTTAGTCCAACTATGGGGCCACAGCCAGCTTTACAACAATCCTTGTTTTTCCATTTAGTGAACAGTATGCTCTTGCTTCATGGACAGCCAAGCTACACAGAGAGAACATTTCTAAAATCCCTGCATTTTTTGTCAGAGAATTTGAAAGACAGCACATACATATACACTCAAATTAAGCACTATTAATATGCACTTAAAAAGGTAAAGATGTAACTGTCTTACAGCTTGCAATATGATACGTACATGGGAAAAAGCTTAGTATTTACATTGTGACAGATAGCACTGATAATACCTCATCCAAAACTCTGTATAGAGTTCAGCATAAACTGTATTTAACTGAAACAGAAATAAACACAAAAAAGGACTACTACACACCTAAGGAATTAGGGGATTTTTAAGACGAAAGGTAAAAGGTAGATGCTTCTGTTAATTTGGCAAAATAAAGGCTAAGAGGAAATATGATTGCTTTTTGTAAATATATCAGAGGTAAACACAAAGAGGAAAAGAGCTACTTAGTCTAAAGAACAATACTGGTACATGTAGGACTATAAAAACTTTTGACCATAAAAAATTCAGGCTGGAAATTAGGAAGAAGATTTTCCAAATTCACCAAAATAATGAGATTCTGCAGAAACTTTCTAAAAGGCATAGCACAATTTATTTAGATTTGAGAAATTACATGATTAATTTATTATAAGTCTGACATGATTTGTCTACATGTGATAGGAGGGAGCAGTCTTGATGATGATGTTATTTTCCTATGACAGTCCTGCTTCAGGATAACCTTATAGATACTTTGATCATACTTTATAGATAAAGTAGCTAGATCCTGCCTGGAGAACTGGGTTCATTCCCTACTGGTATCAGAGGATTCTTTAGGATTAGCCTTTTACTAATGCTCACAATTTACACCCACAAATTGCTGCTCCTTCTGGAAGGACTCAGTCTAGACCCCATAAGTCTAGACCCAGTCTAGACCCCCTATACTGAATATGTGAGAAGAAATTACCGCTGCAACTGAAGTCACAAGAAGCTGGGCTTTAATGCATAACATACTCCATTACTAAGCACACAGAATATACAGGCCATAATTGTCTTGAGGAAGGTATCTATCTAAAATAAGTGGCTGTATCTAGCTTCATACCTGTGCATTACTACAAAGGAGATGAACCTCAAAACCTTAAAAAACACTCTAAAACAACATTTGTACATGTCACAATTTTAGGAGGAGACATTTTTGCTTAGTAACAGGGGGATGGAGCTGCAGTGCAGGCCCAGTAAAGAGTACTCAGACTTTCCTCCATCTCTGATGTTCGGACCCACCTGTGGTCCAGATGGACCAATCTGGCGCCTCTGCCATCACTATTTAAGGACAGGAATTTGAAGTGCTTGGGAAGAAGTGTAGGGGTGGTACAAGACAGGGGTGACCAGGTGGACCCTACCGTCAGAGAAGGAGGAAGGAAGAAGGAGCATCAGACCAGAGACCCCTGTGCAACCCATGGCAAAAAAAGTGAATGTCATTGTGAGAACAGACGTGGCACAGCATGAGTCAATCAGGCTTGAGTCTGCATATTCAATAGCAAAAGAAAAAACCTAACTATTGAAGTTCTGTTTTTTCAGCGTGTGCAACTCTTGCATGCCCTGAACAAGGCAGAATCCAGGGGGAAACTCAGTATGTGATCATATAATTGAAGACTACATTGTGATGATGATTAAATAGCAACATTGAATGAGTTGGCTGTTGTTAACATGTAGGGATTAATGCACCTTCCCCCCCCCCACTGAGTTCTGCCCTGACTAACTGGTAAGAATGGGAAACACCAGTTCCCCCTCTTCTGTATTCCACAAGGCTTTGATTTTTCCCTGTAACTCTTATACTCTCTTATCTTTTACTGTCCTTGGCTATCTTATCTTTCTGTTTTTTGAGAAATAATGCCTTCAAGAGACGTAGCTCAAACTTTATCTTGTAATTGTGTGTGCTCAGCGTTTAACAGAGTGAAAAAAAGAAAACAGTTAGTATACTGTGTGAACACTGTTGCACTTACAAAATGTCTGTGAAGGCATAGTGCTATCATTTGGGGGTTTTAACCTTTATTTTTTAAAAAATAGAAATAAATCTATATAAAAGTCATTTTCACTGCATGGGATTTAAAAAGCTTTTAGTTGACAACTGGGTTGCCTGCAGGCTGGACAAATTGTGTATGTTTTTTCATTTTCTTTATAAATTTAATTCTTTAAGCGCTAGTGCATATGTTTGAGAATATGCCAGGTTCAGGCCAAAAAACAAAAATCTCCCTGAAAATTGTTTCTCATTTAACATGATTGATTGCAGGAGGGACGAAAGATCCCATATGGTGCCTTTGTCAACAACAAAAGAAACATAACAACTGCATATACAAAAACACACATACATACAGGGCCAGATCTAGATCATTTCATCTTTCCACTCCTACTGCAGTCATTCTCATTTAAGTGTTTCATTTTGACATCAGTTCAACTATGAGTGAAAAGGTAACAATGCTACTTTTGAATATATTGAACACATGACTGCTGGTGCACTCACTGACAGCTCTTGAGTCTCAGTATCTCCTGAAACTCAACATAAAACACTAACCCACTGATTTCACAGAATCTTAGAAACTTAAGGGTTAGAAGAGATCTTGAAAGATATACACCCACCTGGAGAAATAGACATTAATTTCTATTCATTTAGTTAATTTCGAAGATGATGATGTGCTCTTTTGTTTTGCCACATAGATCTGCTTTTTTAAAAAAGGGGGGGAAAATCAATTCCACCTCCATGTTGGATATATCAATCTATTTTCCAGTAGCTTTGTCCAAAAAGACTTCTCAAAGACAGCTGAACATATTTTCAATGATTATTTTTTTTTATAGCATGAATTAGCCTGTGACCATGTAAAGGTTTTAGCAAGAAAAAAATCTTCTGTCATAGAAATTATTCATATTTTAATTAAAAATCCATTTTCAAACACTTAGTTCAATAAAACCTGAATCAGAGAAAAATAAATGGAGAGAGAACACAGAAGAAAAGCATACAAGCAAACTTGAATGAAAAAAAAGCTGATAACTTTCCTCTTAACTCTACCAAAATGACAAAGAGTACAAAGGTTTACTCCTCAGAGTGAATTGCAAGCAATAAAAGCAGGTACTTTGGCAGGAGAATGTGAGGAACATGGAAAGGAATGCTTGATCAAGGGTCACAGAATGGACGAAAATATAATGAAGTATGGTTACCAAGCAATCAGAGGAATCTGTGCTTTGGATGTTGGTACCACACCACCACAGGAAGTGCAAAATACTAGTATTTTTCACTCTCCATATCAAAAACACTACAAGCTGAGTCTAATGATTTTTCCATGTCCCCATAGAAGAGATTAGCTCAGTAGAGAAAAGAAGGGAAGTCCATAGAAAAGGAATAAACTCCAAATCTCAGGACTCTTCATAGAGTTTGCTTTTGAATAGTTTTTTTTTTTTTTCTTTCCTCAGTACTTGAGGAAAAGACAGCTATTGTGAACAGCAAGCAGAAACACAGTGATCAGAATAGTAATTTATCAGACACAAGGCAAGACATGAGCTAGCAATTAAGTTCATCCCACTAGTTTATATGTCTCATAACATGGGAAAATTAAACTCTTTTTCTTTGCTTTCCCTCCTCTACCTTTGTCTATTCATTTGTCTTGTTCCTTGAGATTTTTTTCTTTTGCAATCAAAAATATGCTTCCACTACTTCCCATTCCACAGCACCTGCTACAAACCATAAAGATATCCGTGTAACAAACTGACAAAGCTGTCTGTTCAGTGATCACTGCTACTGCCCGGTGAGTTGGGGCAATAAATCATTTTAGCAGATGAATCTGTCATCCAACGCTGTAACAGTATAAGAACAGGAGAGGCAAAAAGCCTCCAGGCAAATGAACAGTAGCAAAACCTAAATTAAAATCTAAAAGAGAAAATTGCAAAAATAAGAAGGATATTAGAAAGAAATAATTTAGAAAGTACATAATCAGTATAATCCCTAAACTTGCTACAGCTGCAGTTCAGCCAACCCACATATTTTGGCTCATTCGTACTTGGAACAAGCTGAAAACAAAGCCAAATTGTGAGAATAACATGTTTGGCTCCTCTTTGTACCATTTGGTGGGCTGAAGCCAATACTTTTTTCTACCTCCATGAGTTTAGCCACTGTGAAATACCACTAAGAGTTGGTAAACTCTTTGTTCATATATGTTGAGTGATTGGCTGATGCTCTGAACCACAAAACAACTGTGTCTAGCATATCCAACAATGGTTTGGCTTCACTTCAGCCTTATTACAACTAGACAGTCCTCTAAATGTTGTGCACCAACTGAAACCTCATACTATGCTACACCCTGTGTGCCTCGTGACAAACTGCTAAGAGCAATTGCTTTTAAAGTTGACATTTCTCTTGCATGTGAGTTCCAGAGGTCTGTGGCTAACCTTTTCCATTGCTTAGTTCTTTGTAGCAGCCAGTAACTCCCAATCAAAAAAAGGCATAAAATACACAAAAATATGTATAAGTTTAGAGAAACACAAACCTGCAAAGCAAAAAACTGCAGTGAGTTTCCAGTTAGAGAGTCAATGCCAAGAAAAGAGAAAAAGTAACATATTAAGCCATTTTACCTAAAATTAAAAAGCTAGGAAAACAGTGGGCTATGAATGGTTAAATCTCATCAGAAAATGCAGAATTTCCATGTTTCCTGCTGTCCTTCTTATCACACAAAAAAAGAACTGCTAAAGCCTGAGACAAGAAACCAACTCAAATTATTTCCATCTCTTTGAAGATATCCTAAATTTCTCCTAGTCATCACTGGAAAAGCTCCAGTCAGGACTCAGCATATGCAAGAAAAGCCTTATGGAAAGAAGAAACAAATAATATTTCTCTACATATACATTGTGGCATCAAGTCTACAGCACAATTGTCTGGCAATCCACATCAGGCTTCAATTCCTGTGACAACACTCAACTGTAAAACCATTTCAGAGGCATTCAATAAAGAAGAGATATCACAAACATATTCATCAATATGCACACCTATGCAAATGCACATGTCATCAATACTGCCTACAGCGGTAGGACAAAAAATGCACATGGTAGAAAATATATGAAGAGAATAAGAAGCTGGTGTCAGCACATAAGTCTCCTAAGCAACAGCAGTCTGCCTCTTGAGGATGAGGATACACTACACAAGAGACACAACATGACTTTACAGTACAGATTTTTCCTTGTTGAACACGAGTCAGCTGTTACATTGTTGGCTCAGACATGAGGATGCATGGGAGGCTGTTACTGTAGACTGGCTGACCAGTTAGCCACCTGGATTACTTCACTGTACTTTCTTGAAAGATAAATAGTGCCAACTACTGTAATGAATTGAATTCCTGTTAATAATTTTATTGGATTTGGTGTTTGATGTCTTTAGAAGCACACCACAAACATTTTAACCAATAGAGAAACATTACAAGACTATGCCTTTATAATACACTTCATAAGAAGGTGAATATATTTATTTTACTGGACTGATATATCTATATAGGTGATTATGTCAGCACCCCTGGCATACTTTCTGCTTTTTTTTGGAAGTGCCTTATGCTTGCCAGCAGAGAGGCAGGAAAACGTATACAAACCATACCAAACCCAAGTATTCATATATCTTCTTTATCTATCATGACACATCACCAGAGAAAAACGCTTTATTACCCAAAGTTACTATCAGTTATTCTCTCATTGTCTGAACTCCTGTTTAGTACATGTATAATATGAAGTAACTATACTGTTAAAGCACAACAGAATTAGCTCATACTTGTCAGCCAGAAGAGGGTGAGGTGTTTGGAATGTTTATTCTGTTGCACACAAGGTTAGTTACCACAGCTCAAAGACAGCCTACTAGAAGCAAAAAACAGGGCAAAATACCTATATTCCCACTGCTGGAACTATTGAAGCAAAGTTTCAATAAGCACAGAGAAAATAAGTCTTCAAAAGTCAATGTATGTCATCTGAGTCCCAGTATGTCTCTGTGTGAGTACTCTGACCTGTTGCAAACATAAAACACAGCTTCACAGAATTTCAGTCAGGGGTCTCAGCCCAAAACACTGGCCTAGAGTGCTGCTTCCACTGCATATCCAAACAAGTTTTAATCTACTCACCAGGTAATACCGGTAGTTAACATAAGCAAGACAGTAAATTCTGAAATTAGATCAAAGACCAGTACTTCAGATCTACACTTTGCAGTATCTGACTTCTCTGTTCTGACCCATCGTGAAGCTGTAATAATGGAACTGAGAAGAGTACAGATAAACTCCCAGTTTCTACAGTAGAACAATAAGTGATCTCGGTCCCATTTTATTTGAATGCTTTGTGACTCACAATTCAGAAAGTACCCTATGCTATTGCTCAAGATAACTGCTCTGACAATGAAAATCTAGATTTCCCATCATCAAAGCACTAAAATACATTCTACCTCAGTAACAGAGATGAGAAACACTGCTATAAATGAAATACACAAACAGGTCTCACTGTATTTGAATTGTTTGGAGAAAAAAAACCCCACAAACAAGTGGTCACTGTCCTCTCTCCATCACCAAAATGAAATAATTTTTGCAAAGCATCCACTGTATTCAAACACTGAAAAGTATCACAAACAAAAAGATTACGGAAAATCATCAAAAGTACTACCACACTATATAAACTTGCTATAGAATAATTTCCTAAAATGATGACCCACTAATGATCACTTTGAGGTGATAAAACACTAAGTCAGCATGAGAACACACTCTGGAATTACATGATAATATTTTCTCTACCTACGTAACTGGAACAATCACACCATTTATGATAATGACAATATAAACAACCTTATGTTTCTAGACTAAATATTCCCTCCAGTTAGTAAAATAGGTTTTTTTTAAATTCCACTTGCAGAAATGTTGAACATGTATGCAAGATACATCTGTGCTTTTGATACCATCTATCTAAAAAACAACATGCAATATTTTACATGATTTTGCAGATACCAGACTACATCAATTTAAAATCATGTGATGATCAGATCTGTGTCCTGAATTCATGAGTGTAAGCAGCCGTGGGCATTCCTATCTTCCAGGAACTATATACACATAGAAGATACCAACAGCTTTCATTTCTATTTTTTTAAAAGTTTCTATCCAATATTCTGTCAGAGATAACCTTGAAAATGTAAAGGAAATAAAAATGATAGACAGATTGCTAGGTTTGAAAGGATTTCCCACTAATAAGAAAACCTAAAAAATATCCATTCCTTTCCAAACAATTTGATTAAACTCAAGGTATATCAAAAAGCTATGCACAAGAAACCAAACCTTCCCTATCCAGATTTTCTAAGAAAGCAAAGCAGGGAATACCTTAGCTGGCTAAATGGAAACAACTGTACCTATGATGTACTTAGCTAGAGATCGAGTAGCCTCTGTCTTACAGTGATGAGAAATGTGCATAGCAATCTTATTTTAGCCAGAAAGGATTAGACAAACTGTCTTGGAGGCCTCTACCGGTATAAATTACTATGCTATTTCTCAAGTCTTATCACCATTCTCCTTGAAGTGTTGCTCTACTTCGACATCATCCAGCCTGAGAAATATTTCCCTTTTGTCTTCGTATTTATGTGTCATCGAGAAATTGGGGACAGTGACAGAAGGCTATCTTCAAATATATACAGTAATGTTATAAAAAGAACAGGAATCAATTATTCCTCTTAATTAATGAGGACAGAAGAGGAAGTAATGAACTTAAGCATCATCAGGGGAAATTTAGGTCAAATGCAGTTACTGCATGAAGTTTCACACAGTAAGAAGAGTTAGTCAAATGAACCAGCCATCAAGGGAAGTTAGAGTCCTCATCAGCAGTACTTAGCCAAGGTTAGAAATCTCCCTGGAGGATGAGTGAGGAAAAATGAAACCATTCCTATTCCCTCAGAAGGAGAATGGACATGAGGGTTAAACTCAAAGTCTTTTTGAACATTCTCCTTTCCTCTTTTGTTTTTTCCTCCCTATCAACACCTTCCCCTATTTTTTCTTGTTGTGTAAAGTGTTCCGCATTGGATAGGCAATGTTCTTTCAAAGCTCTACAATAATATTATATATTATATATTAAATTGATATTAAAAAGTATTTCTTTTCCAAGCCCCATGGTGTTCTGTCATGTCAGGATGAACATAAGAAGACAAGCAATACTGGCACTCTTGTTCTTAAAGCCCATCTCTCATTCTCTTTCTCTTCTTTTATTCACATGTTATACAGACAATGAAGATATGAAAGAATGAAAATATGAAAGACAGAAAAGTTTTTCCCAAATAAACTTTTTGATTTGTTTTTAAAGGGAAAGTCCAAAGATGCTTTTTATTACTATTGTTACTTTTCCTTTTTTTGAGAAAAAGAGTAAGCCAAACTATCTGATGGGAGGAAAGGCCATACCTTTTATTTTAGTTTTCATTAGGATTTCTAAAGTGTTCTCGTATCTGTTGTTGATTCTTAAAAAGAAACTGAAAAAAGTATAAAATTTAAAAGCATTAGGAAGAACTTTCATAAAGGAATAAAATAAAAAAAACCACACATTCCTTTCAATTTTATGCATCCCGCTTGCACCTGACTTTCATATACAGGGATTTGACAAGAAAAGAGAAAGGTCTTACTTTCATTTTAATAGTTTAAAATCTTTTATAACTGGTGAAAAAAAAATCAAACCATATGTTCCCAGGCATATCAATAAAAATCAGAGAATTTTGCAAATTTCTCTCAAATTATGCATCTTTTCCCACTTACCTGTACAAAGAGGCTTTCAAATGTATATGCAAGTATATATATATATATATATATATATGGAGATGAAAAGATATCTTCTAGTGGACAAAAAGCAGTCAGGGAAAGAAAAACAAAAAAGAAAAACTGCATGCCCTTCGCAGCTTGCTGAGGTCATGTCATCTCGGTTAAAACATGCCTCAGATTATGAAAAGTGCCTAAAATCCTTGAGATGGCCTGTGTAGTGGAGATCCCTCACTCACTCCATTCCTACAGATGGAATCTAGGTAGTAATTAGCATTTCTGAAATTTCTGAAGTTAATTAAGAAAGGTTTCAGGTTTCTTTGAGCTCTAAGTGACTTTAGGACATCAAAGCTCTAAACCCTGTATGCACAATCAGTGAGGAACTGAATTGTTCTAGGGAGTTTACTGTCTAAAAGGACAGGTCAAGTGAAGTCAAAGAAACAGAGTGATGATGTAACCTAAAGAAATCAAAGTGGGACAACGACAGTATGACAAGTTGTCCTGTTAGTCCTTTGTCGTCTTCCTTAGAGCAAACCAATGGACATAAAAGCCTGTATCCTGCTTATTTCCATTCTAAAATCTTCAGGTCTAAATGTTAAGGATAAAATAAACTCATTCCTTTAGATTAATCTACTATAAAATACAATTATACAGTTGAGATTGCAGATATTCTATTCTATTAGCAGTTATTTCCCTTCTATCTTTCATTTAGGTAGAGGAAAGAGCAACACAGAGGGCAGAAATCCACTAACCATGAGAAATATCTATACTAACAGTGTCCACAATGAAAATCTTACTGATACATTTTTCACTGCTACTGTTGTCAACAGCATCTAGGTCAGGCAATCCATCACTCCATCCATGATGACATCATGCACTCTGTTTGAGCCTAGATATATGAAGGCAAGTATAACCATATGGCCTTACTGTTACAGGGGTAAGTTAACACCAAATAAATGTACATTGATCATAAAGAAAAATCAAGATAGGTGATGAGATGATCACATGACTGAATGCAGCACTCCAGTCTGTTGCAATAGTGAGCTTGCAAAATACCTTACATTCACAGTAAGAACATTACAAACAAAACACAAGTGCCAATACCAAACTGCATGTGAACAAATCAACAAGTACGGGGCAATGTACTTCCTAGTAAATGTCACAGGGCCTGTACATGATTGGTACTCCACCTAAATAAAGGTTATGCTTCTAAATTTCACTAGAAATTGTGAAAATACTGAGATACTTTATGATATTGCATAACTCATGTTCTACTACTGTACAAATCAATGTTCAAATCTGTTAGGGCAAAGGAGCTATAATCACAGGCATTCTCATAAAGTCCAATAAAAATGCAAATTAGATGCCCAGATCCCTGAAGGGCATTTTAAAGTCTAAGTCTCAATTCCTGGACTTTTTTAGTATACTATTGTATATCAACCAATTACTTTATTTTGGTAAGATGTGCCTTTTTACTTAGAGATGACTCCAAACCAGCTTACATTTTTGCAATAAGACACTGTGTGCAAACTTGCCACATTTTTGTTCAGCTTCATTTACCCTAAGGTTATTTAACTTTTTCTTTCAGAAATTGTCAGTGTTCATCATAACTGTCTAAAAAACAAATACGTTAGTTTATTTGAGCTAATTCCTTCCAAAGTACTCACCAAAGCATATCCTTTTCACTGCAACATTGATAGGAGTTGCCATAGAAAACATGTAGCTAATAATAAACATTCACGAGTTGCAGGTTGTTTTTATTTTCCTTATATTACAGAATACAAGCTCCAGCAAGGCTTGAGATAATAATTTCCTGGAAACAACACAATTTAACATTTTGCTTGGACTGTTTTGGATCCAAAATTCTTAGTGTTTCCTCCCATCAACTTGTTTTCCTCTCTGCTCACAGATCTTCTCTCTGGAACTCAATTGTATGGCTGCAGTGAATTGCTTTAAAAGTCTAAACTTGGACCCAAGTAGAAGAAAGATAATTACTACTTTGGAGTCCTTTTTATTTGCCTGTTGTTGGAACAGAAGCTTAAACCATCAGGTTAATGATAAAGTTTTGTTCCATACAAAATATACTAGAAATCTGTTCTAAAAGGAAAAAAAAAAAAAAAAGAGAGAGAAAAAATATTATATACAGTCACTAGAGTCCTGTAGTTAGTCAATTTCAGAATTTCAGTTTCAATCTTATCACGAAACTTGGGGAAGGCATGGTAGGATTGCTCATCGAAATCAAACCTCTTGACAATTTCAAATTTAATAGAAGGGCTCTGTCAGGCAGAAACTTTCCCTCTTACCTCCCATCTTATGAGCTTAGAAAGCAAGTAAATGAATCAAACAAAGTTCTTGTATGGAAGATTTTTCCAATCTTCACATTAACGTAAAAAAAATCTGTCTTGAGAAAATATTCATTAGAAAGTCACTGAAAAGCTCTGCATTGAAGGCTTTGTACAGTCAGGAAAGGGATTAGAAAACATGTGCACCAGAGGACACCATGTTAGCCACTCAGTTTAGCAATGTGGAAAAGAGCAAAGAGTTTTGTAAAAGGAAGAAATAATAGGAAATCTGAAGTAAACCTGGCCAGGAGACAAGGATAGGCAAAAGAGGTAAGACAGACTGAGTGTGACCAGAGATGGAACAGGATTCTCTAAAGGAAAAAAAAAGTTGCACAGAGAATTGAAAACCAGTGTAAGTCAGAGAGTTGAGCAGAGAAGTCACAAAGGAGAAGGCTGTGAAAAGATATCAAGTGTCAGAAGAGATCAAATTACTTGAAGGAGCTCAAAAATACAGGTGAAGGCATAAGCAAGCTGGACTGACCCAGTCACTGTAGTAAAACTGTACTGTAAAATCCAAATCTATTTCTATGCTAGTTATTGGTTTCCTAAAACAAAAAGGGAAATGTGTAAAGGAAGAATGGAAGGCTGTGAAAACAGCAGCAGGGTACTATATGTGGGCAAATTCTAAGCAGCAGCAAAAAGCCATCACTAGGCTGGAAGTTTTTTCAGAGTTGAAACATATTGGAGAAAGATATTCCTGGGCCTAACATTGCTTTGGAAAAATTAAACTGTCTAGTAACTTTAGCACTTTCCTAGGTGTGTGAATTCATCTTCCTCTCACGCCACTTACCATAATTTAACTTACAGTATGGTTCTCTGCAATATCACAACTGGTGATCATGGATGATTACAATGCAAAAAAAGAAGATTCAATTCCTGCTTTTGGACACCATGAGTGAGTGAACTTTTTTGAAGACATATCAAAAATATATTTTAATGCAAAATATTCCCCATAATTGAGGTGTTATTTCTACCCCAACTTTTATTTCTTTCAAAGTTCTGTGAAACACAGCACAGCAGATATGTCTAGTTTGGTTTGGCAGACTCAGACTGGGTGTCAGGCATGGTACAGCTCAGGGGTTAAAGAGGCAGGGGATTTGTTCCCAGTCAGGACATTGAGCTGACATAGCCACAACCCTTCTGTTACGTGCCCCAACTCCTTCAAAGCTAGGTAAGATGAAATATCTCTGTGTGATTTAAAGGCAAAGAATTAATTTGCCTAAAGAAGTTTTTAAAGACTGCAGCAAAAATATTTCCACATTTGAACTTGCAGTTTAATACCTTCACATACTATGCAGGAAATCTACCACTTGGAAATCCTAATTTGAAGGCTTATTTTTCAAACACTTATTGCAGTATAATAATAACTACATCAGGTATAAACGCTATGTATTACAGGTACTTTTAAAACATATCTTCCTAGCTCTACTTCACCTACAGTTAAAATGATTGGTTCAACCTGCTGTTTTAAGGCCCTTGAGACAAAAAATTTCTCTCAATATTTCACACCACTGTCTTCACATCCTGTCTTCCATTCACTTGTTATTTACACAAACCTATGACAGAAAGCAACAACAAAACCAAACACTTAAAATCATTTTCACTACTGGAATTAAAAGTATTTATTGCAAAACATATGGTTCACTTGATTCAGGAACAAAAAGGTTCAGGCTTTTCAAACCATAAATTAACATCAGCATCATTCCACCTGTATTCAGTACCACAATGAGCAGAAGATTTCATACATGCAGTCGAGCTACTCAAAGCAGTTTCTAGATTTATTGAAAGAAAAAAAAATCTTAATTTCTCAACAGTTTCAAAACCTTGTGATAGTAAATGTTCGAGCATTTTGAATTTTCTGGTTTGTTTTAGTAACATTTTGGTGGAGGATTTTTCTTCTGCTTTGGCAAGCTTAGATCATAACTGTCTAGATTTGACGTTGACTCTTGCTTTGATAAGACAATTTATTCTATGGAAAATAAAATTCCTAGTGAAAAAAATATTCCTTCTTCTGTGGTAGAACACATGTTTTCTATCTTGTCTTCAATGAGTTTGTTGTAAACTATTAATCTATGCTGAAATACAAAAGAATAGAAAAATATCAAAAGGCAACTTAGAAGTGAACACTGATCAAACTTATTTCATCTCAGGTTTAAAATTTCAGCTTTAAAATTCACAATTTGTTCTAAGAACAATATTAAAGAGCACTTTGTACTACCATCAGATCAGAAAAGAGCATCAAAGCACTTTATCAGGCACCATAACCCCCATTAACATTTTTTCCTCTGATTTTAAAGACATATTTTGTATCACTCATTAGATGAAGAAATAGTGATGGAAAGTGCTGTCATTCTGCCAAAAGCACATACAGAACAAGACAAGTGAGAGCAATTAAATTTCTGATCAGGATAATAATTTAACTGCAGATCTGAAGACTATAATCATCTGGAACATTTGCGCAGTATAAAATATTACAAGGAGTATGTTCAATAAATTATCATATATGGCTCATCACCTGAAGGCACCCCACCTGAAGGCATGTAGAGATGCTATGTCTTCTAACAGCAAAGACCACAAAAAAATAAAAGGGTCACAGACCATATAAAGAACTGTTTATCTATTCAGAGCTATATGGACACAATTTCCAAATGCAGGGTCATCATTCTCATTAGCTTCCTTTGGCAAGGTAGTGTCTTTATTGCCAAGACATTTGATTTATCAAACAAAAAAGTATCTGATGCTTCAAGCAACCTCTTGTCTTGTTCATGAACAGAACAGACTAGATTTTGGCCTCCTTATAATTGATATTTCATCATCATGCAATTAGGTAAGCTGTGTGTCTCTTGCTCAGTCACTATACAATGAATATCATGACCCTAACAACTAAAAGATTCAGCACAGTATTCAAGAACACCCACCAAAGGCTAGTCCTTGAGTATTAAAAAAACACCCTTTTACTGACATTCCAGTATGTCACAGACCTTTCTGCTTGCTTACAAAAAGGTAGTAAGTGATCATGTCTTCAGCTGAGAGAGAAAAAGCATAGCTATTTGTTAATGCATGAGGTGCAGCTGCTTTATCACAGCCATTCTGAAGCAAATAATTGGGGGTGACATTAATCTCACTTCCTTTTAGCAGTCTAAAAGTCAGGTGTATAATTTAATCTATTCATTTAGTTCCACTTAAAAGTCAGTGAAAAAAAACTAGGCCCCTCCAGCAGACTGGGGATGAGACAAGCCTACATCCTAAAGCAGTCGGGATTGATTGTCCTCCACTAGCAACAGAGAAATACTTTCTCTGTTCAGGCTCAAATTCTTTTAAACTGCTAGAGGTATGCAAGACAGATCCAGCCATCAGAAGGACGTTTCTGTAGCTAGTTATACTGCATGGTCTTATGAAAAACTTAATTACTAAACCTTAACTGTTTGACTTGAGAGTAAGAAAAGAAATTTAGGAACCCAAATTTGTTTTCAAACCTTTCACGCACTCACTCTGTGCATTAACTGTCCTCCTGCAAGATGAGGCCAATTGCACTGCCACTTCTCAAAGGCATGTGGCAAGTAGACCACTGGAGACTGCAGCGATCTCAACATATGAAGGCCCTTTGGTTGCATAAGGTGGCAACCAGGATGGTTAGAACCGTGCTGGCACATCACAGAGTATCTTAGGCTTTGTTCACACAATCTGGCAAATGGGACCTGACTTGACAGCCAAGCTCTCGTGACCACCTTTTGCTTGACACAACCCACTCCAGCAGGGAAGTAAAATGCACAAGCTGAAACCACCACTTCAGAAGCAGGGTGTGCACAGAGGCTGTGTAGGCAGACAGTTTGGCTGTGGCAGGCGGGTTGGTTGCCTGGCCGCCCATCAAACCACAGCAACCAATCTGCCTAGGATCATTGGACCACACAAGTTAGCTTCATAGTAGTTTTAAAGGGCAGCTTCCTTGTATACAACAATGCTGCTGGAGCATGAAGAACGTTTATGATTTGTGCTTGAGAGATGGGTAGGTTTTGGAAGAAGATCTAACCAGGCACACCACTGAAAGTAAGTGGGCATCTCTTATTTTGTTCTATTGCAGGGAACAGCATTTTTAGAAGCTTGACTATTTCCACATCACAAACACAATTCCACCAAGCTTGTACGGACCAGATTTTGCCAGAAGTGTGATTTTTTCTGTTATACTTCATATAGATGCTAGTTCAAACTAGGCAGAAGGCATCATATCACTGCATTTCTCATCACAATATTGTGTGACAAATGCACTTATCCTGGCTTCTGAGTAACACGACTTATTCCAAATTTTAAAAAACTAGTGTCACTACAATTTACATTTAACAGGGTTTTTCTCAGCTAGCACTGGGAAAATACCACAAGGAGAATTCACAAACATTAATTTGACTAAAAGCATACATTTGCTTCAACAGCATTCACAAGGGTCATTGCTTACCTTGCTTGGCCATTAATTCTTTTTTCTTTGTGAAGTTTCTTGGTGGGAAAGCAATAACTGGGCAAACATGAAGGTTTGAGAAAGAACTCTTCAAATGGTCTTGAAGCCTCTCATGTCCTCCCTGCTGTCAAAAAATTCAGACTTCACATCAGCAAATATGAACGCTCCTGCATGACAACAATAAAGACCACTGAATAGTTACACAAGCCTGTTGAAGAAAATAAAATAAGTCCTTCATAAAGCACTTCTTAGCTATTTGTCTGAAAAAGCTTTAAAATAAAGTTCCAATCTGCTTTAGTTAAACACAAATTATCGGACTCAGTATGGAAGAAATTAGATGAATTCCTACTATATCTGCATCATAAAAAAGATTAGAATAGATGATCTAATAGTCCCTTCCGGCCTAAAATCCTATGAATAAAAAGGAAAAGCTGCTGCACTACTCACATTTTCAGCAAATATGGCAAATAACCCATAGATAATGGGTTGTTTTCCACTCAGTCAAAAGCACACTAAAAAAGAACATTCAGATTTCTTGAGTCTCACTGTAAAAACTCTCCTTGTATAATCACGACCTTCCAAAGAAAGTAGAGTTAAAAAATACTCAAAAAGGCACTCACACAAAGCATTTGCTGAGCAATTTTGAGTAATGAACAAATTAGGGGGGGGAAACCTGTTTGTGGGTAATTCATGAACAGAAAAGAGGACGACATTGATCAGATAAATTATTCCCTGTAAACAGTTCATTCAGCTCTGGCTTCAACACACATTACCAATTAAATCAGAGAGAGCCAAATCCCACAGCAATTATTTAGGAAGTACAATCTGGCTACTTGAAAGCAAGTTCAGATTGCTTAAACTGTTTCTTTTTTTCTATATATGTCATTTTCCCCCTCTCTCAGAGCTAGGCCACTCCTGTCTACCTACAATACCACTCAATATTTTTCAGCTCCTTTATCATATTTTCAAGTCTGTAAAAACTAATTTTTCCCAGCTATGATTGCCCTTAGCAAAAAGTTCCTGGTCTTGATTAGTACTTGTTATGGAAGCAGGTCTCAGGACAAAGATTTTGATTCTATAGGTAAATCCATTTCCAGTTTCTTGTTTAAGCTTCCAATTTTTTTTCCCCTAAAATGACTAGTTGGGCATTTAGGATCATTTCCTATAAATCAGGTCTGTCTTTTCCACAGTTCAAGCACATATTTCTGTTGTGTTTCATTTCATTGAGTCCAATAAATTCTAAATAATCATTTCTGCTGGATGCATTTCAGTCTCCAAGTTAAAGACTGATTAATTCACAGTCTTGTGCTCTTTGTTTCAAGTCTTATTACTTATATTCTCTATTTCAGGCCTCTTCTCCACAAGTTGAACAAATCTGATTTGCAGCCTATTTCTGTCAATAAATGAACCATTTCACTTATTAACACATATCGTTAAACAGGATGGCAACGGACACAATCTAGATTCTTGGATAGAGGCATAAAAGTCTTTACAGCTTTGGTCTGTCAGTAAGGACAAGCATACCCACCAGTTTCTGAGCATATTCATCGCACAAAAAGGAAGTGACAATTTTAGTGAGGTTTTTCAAATTACTAAAAACTGTGTTAGGCTCTAAGACAGGTTCTTCTCTAATGCAAGTATTAAAGGCCTAGACAAAGAAAACTTTCTAAACCTATATATGTGTTGTGGTTTGGCCCAGCTAGCACAGCAGCACCATGACAATCTCTTGCTCGGTGCCCCCATTCGCCCCCACCCTTGTTAGGATGGTGGAGGCCCCAGCGAAACGGGAGTAAAAAGATAAGCAAAGTTGTTGTGGATTAAGACAAGGGCAGGGAGGGCTTGCTGCCAAATACGGTGCTGGGCAAAACAAAATCCAGTACTCGACTTAGAGAGGAAAGTAGGAAAGTTTATTCTACAAGAAACAGAACGGAATAAAA
>WBNH01002371.1:124722-153798 GCA_013401255.1 Urocolius indicus | reverse complement strand
CGCACATTTGTCCCAAAGCCCTGCACGGGCTGTACCGATGCTCATTTGTCCCAAGAGTTGCTGCTCCTCTCTGCCTCTCGTGTGGGGCTGCTCTGCGGCGCACAGGCTCTCCAGCATGTCCTGTGCCATGACCGCCTCTCCCACACAGTCTCTAGCCCGTCCGGGCACACTCACATGAAGTTGCTGCTGCTGCTGGCTCTCAATTCTGCTGTTGCTATCCATAGGTTGCAGGGGTACAGCCTGTGTTCTCACCACGGCTTGCAGAGGGGGGTCTCTGGTCTGATGCTCCAGCCTTCCTCCTTCTCCGACTGCGGGGTCTGCATGGTCGCCTCCATCTTGTACCACTCTTACACCTCCTGCCTGGCACCTCAAATTCCCATCCCTAAATAGTGATCGCAGAGGCGCCAGATTGGCCCAGCCAGGCCGGGGGTGGGTCTGAACCCAGGAGTCAGGGGAGAGTCTAAAAAACTTTTACCGGGTCTTCACTGCAACCCACTCCCCCTGTTACTAAGCAAAAGCAACTCCTTGCTAAACCATGACAGGTGTTATGCTTTAGTTGGTATTAAATTATTTCCTGTTTTCTTCCCCAAGCCGAGCAGCCTGGTCTGTTTTGTCCTGGACCTTAAGCGTCAATTAAGCTCTCCCTGCCCTTCAGCAATCCTCAAGTCTTTGGTACTTGAGGCTAATCGTGGTCTTTTGTTCCCTGATGGGCCTAAACCACGACAACATGAAATAACGAATTTATGAAGAGACAATATTTTATCATTAATGTTTACTGATTATCAGCATAGCTTTCTCCTAATACTTCCAAATAAAATTGAAATATGCAGTGCTAATACCCAACCATAAAAAGTAGAACATATCCAGTTAAAACTTTTATAACAGAAAAGCTGAAAGAAATTTAGTTGTGCTTGGGTTTGTTTGATCGCGTTTGTTCAGTCAAGTTTTTTTAAGGGACAATTGAAAGAACATTTGAAGTTTTTAGATATTGTTTTCTTCTCCATAAAATAGTTTCATTTTAGGTCAATCAAAATGAGAAGTTTATACAACATTGCCATGTTTCCTCTCCTTTTCAACTCTTCAGTCTGAATATATAACTGACAGGTCATCTTGATTTACTATTAAGCATAATTTTAGTTTTACTAAAAAGGCAAACAATGAAGTCAAAACATTTCTTTTCATCTTTCTTCAGCAACAACTGAGATAGACAAGTGTGTGCCCGGAAACAATCTGTACTAAGTAAATCATCTTTTTTTTTCCAAAATAAGTATTTCAGCAGGACAAGTTAGCTCAATTATATCAAGTGTGAAAGCAACCGTAACTTGCTTCCTCTGTTTCATGGTCAGAACAATTTGATCTCTCCATGCCTGCATAACAAGAAGTGTGATATTATGTTTATATTTCTCAACTGAATAAATGCTGCTTGGTATTCTCAAAGCCATGTTGGAGATTAGAATATGCATTAATTCTGGTTTTAAATATAGCCCATAGCTCTTCAACAGACTTAGCAGACTGTTTTCCATAAGAAAACACAAAACCATGTTTGTTACTACATGTACATATTAAAAAAAAACTGTTTGATTTATTTTTTGCTTTTTAAAAATAAAGCAGAGTTATTGGAAGAAAATGGTGCATATTGGATTTTTCCTTTTGTCTGTCACAAACTTTTTTTCCTCCAAGTCCTTCTATAGGATTACCATTTACTTTATTTAAAAATAAGACTGCATACTTATTTACATCCTCCATGCAGAGGGCTATTCATTCTAGATTTAATTCCCATGCAGTCTGCAATAGGTATAACTAAATAAAGTGACAGAGATAATCAACACAACACTTAAAATGCTAAATACAATGCCTCAGAAAAAAAAATGCCAACAAGAAAACAGAAGATTAGCAGTTAGGTTGACGTAACAGCTGTATTCTTTAAAACTTGCAAGATATCAGTTGAACTGATTCACCTTAGCTAGAAAATGTGTTTATTTCCAGGTCAGAAAGATGCCACCTGAAAAGCCTTTGTAGACTACATTTTAGGCCAGTGGTTATGACTGCTTAATACAAAACAAATTATGAAGAAATTAGCCACCTCACAAAATTAGAATGCAACATACACTTTGAATTCAAACATCCATGCCCATGTGCTTACTTCACGATAAATCTGTCATCACATACACATAGGCCAATTGCCATGTGAAAGATGACCTCTGCAACCTTACCCTAGTGGGAAACGGGTAGAAAACAGCCACATAGGGGTATTAGTATTTCTTTTATATTATTGTTCTCCTAAGTTTTCACAATATATTTTAGACATCTCATAGAAGACTTTTGGAGAAATATGAGTTACAACGGAAAATTTCATGAAATCATGGGGTTAATGTTCATTCATTCCTTTCCCTTGCTGGAATCCCCACCACACTCCCAGAGCTGCAGGAGACTTCAATCTGCAAGGCTGATTCAGAACCAGATTCCCTAGAGCTGCAGCTGTGCAACAAGAGACTCTGAAATGCAGTCAGTTTTATATCCTCATTTCAGAAAACCAGAAACTAGATCCCGATTCAAACTTTTGAATGTAACAGTTTGTTGATAATTTCAAACATACATACTTTAACAAAAAACATGTCCACAAAACAAAGACATCTTTTTGATGGGTTAGGGTCTTTCTGGTTTAGAGGGATGTTTTTATAGTATCACAGCAAAACCTAACCTTCATATGCCATAGACCTCAACTTAGCTTGCACAACATGAAGAACTCGCTGCCCAAAATAGCAGAACAAGCTACTGTTGCTGAGTTAGTCTCCAACTAAAATCTTTTCCACCGTGAAATTGAACATAGCACACTTATTTTTGTTTTAGATTGGAAAAAACAAACAAACAAAACCCCAAAAAAGCGTCCAAACCTAAAATAGAGCACTCATGAAGGTAATAGACTTGCAAACTTTAATAACAGTTTGGGCAACATCTGGCAGAAATGGCAAAGTTTTAGTTAACCTTGCCTTAGAGCACAGAAGGAGATTAGAACAAGATGAACACAAGCTTAAAAGCAAATTATATTTGCATATGATATTAAGTATATCAATAGGTGATATGAAAATTTCAAGTCATAAGAAAATAAGTTTTCAAAATTTAATGTTTCAACCTCTTTCTTATCAAATTTTGTCAGAATAATCAATTTCCTCCAAGATTTTGACTTCAACAAAAGCACAGTTTTGATAAAAAACTGTCAAAAGTCAGACAGATCTTGTGAAGACTATTACACCACACAGTTCACACTTGTAACATTTTTCCCTGCCAGCCAAAGAGTAAATTACCTCACCAAAGCACTTTCAATAATACCATGGCAACTTATAAGAAGAAAGTAATTATAGTCACAAGAAAAGAGCATATGGCTGATCTCAACAAAGGGATTAATGTCTCTCATCTCAAGAAAATCATTACTAAGGGATTCAAGATTCAAGAAGAAGTAAAGTTAGTAATTAGGGATGCCGTGTATCCCAAATAGTTTAATGTAAACCGTGCATTCCTTCAGGTAAAACCTACCACAATAAAGTGGCTACAAGAATGTGGTAGATATCAAATTCAGGGACAGAAAGATGAGGAAAGGCAGAGGAGTTCTTAAATGTTTGAAGGATGAGTTTAGAAGAAAATCATATCCCCAAGCAAGCCAAACTATAATTTTTAGAAATCAAAAAAACCAGGAATCAGCTGACGCCAGGAAGTTAGTCCAGTTGGTCAAGATGTTTATCGCTACAGAGATACTCCGAGCAACTGTGTGGTCACACTTCATATGCAGTGTATGTACATGCACAAGGATTTAGTGATGTCAAGATAGCATATTGTGAAACTTTATTCCAGTTTACTGTATCTCCACCCAGCACAGAAAAACTTGACTGATTGCCTATCAAAGAACCAAAACATAGTCAATTACCAAGTCAGTCAGGATATTTGTTTCCTAGAGTGTAGCTTAACACACTCTCCTCAAGTATGCATGCTGCCCTGTAATTCCAGAATGCCTGAAAACCTGCCCATTCTCATACCCTCCTGGACTGCACATAGTCTCATAAGTCTAGAATGGAATTATTCAGTGACAGGGTTTTAAATAATACAGAGTGAAATGAGGTTTTAGACATGTTTGAGGTAACAACTATCACCATTGTTTGCAATAAACCACAGTAGAAATGACTCACAAAAAACTTTGATCCTATTTTAAGTCAGGACTTATTCTGTCTTTAGTGGAAACAGGACCAATCTTCAGTGTATTGCAGTAAATCAGCAACTTCACTAAGGAATATGAGTGCACATTTATACATCAGAACATTACTTGTGATATTTAAGATTTGGCACAGGCTAGAATTTCCTTTGGTTTCTCAGGGAAGGCCAACATGTTCCCTTACTTGTGCTGAGGGACTGAAATATAGCTGCCAGCTGTCATTTTACTTGACTTACAATCTTCTGCAAAGTCCATCATTTCTCCTACTCCCTAACATTTTTTATTTTCTTTTCCTTCTTGCACATTTTAGGATTAAATTTAACCTAACAGTGTTGATTTTTCTTACAGTTGAATTTGCTGGTTCAAAGAAGCTTAAAAAGATGTTACTCTACTACAACCTCATGCCCACTTTGGATTAATCTGTTTGTGAATATGCCAAAGACTACACAGGCAAGAAGCTTCTACTTTGCAACTTAGCAAAAGGTACAATCTCCATGTTACTTCACCACTGAAGAAAAACATAGAACAATATATTACAAGTTTTACAAGAAGGAATTCTAATTTGGTGCTTTTAAAATAATTTTCCTGAATTCCATTGATTTGGTAGAAACCACCTGCAAGCTACTGACACCACATTTTAAGAATCACGTTGCTAGAGAAGAATATGAAAGTAATTGTTTGGCCACATATAACAAGATACAAACACTGAACATCTGCTCCAGTAGTACTGAAGCATAAGTTGAAGTTCCAGCATTCTCAAGGTCAAAAGCAAACCTGCACAAATTAAGACATTAAGTGGACTCATGAAGGAGCAGTTGGTATCTGAAGGACTGTTCTCCTGGGTGTGAGGTGCTGCCCCCATGAGAGGCCCCCTGCCGGAGCAGTTCATAATGAACTGTAGCCCATGGGAAGGACTCACGTTAGAGAAGTTCCTGAAGGACTGTCTCCCATGGGGAGGGACCCCACAGTGTAGCAGTGGAAGCTATGAGGAGACCTCCCCCTGAGCAGAAGTAGCAGTAAAGTCCATCTGTAATGAACTGACCACAACCCTCGTCCCCCATCCCCTGGGCCATTGAGTGGTACGGAAGGAGAGTCTTGGGAAGAGGGAGGAGTGTTTTAAGATTCGGTTTTACTTCTCATCTCCCTGTTCTGATGGTTCATTAATAAATCAAACCTTTTTCTCCCCAAGTTGAATCTCTTTTTCTATGACACTAATTGCTGAGTGATCTCCCAGTCCTTATCTCAACACACAAATCTCTTGTTATATTTCTCTCTCTCCTGCCCAGTTTAGGAGGGTGGTTGATATTATGACTTGGTGGGCATCTGGAACCCAGTTAAGATTAAACCACCACAGGTGCATATTTTGTAATTCCAATTTCCAGTCTTTAAGACTTCTTTTAAAGCCAACAAAATGTCCCTTTGACAACAACGATCTCAAAACGTACATCAGCCATCCATTTAAGTTTTCATGTCAGTCAGGATTAACTTTCCAAGTGCTCACAGGAAGAATGAACCAGTGAGGAATGAATGGAGTTGAAAAAAAAAATCATGTTAAGATTTAAATAAGCATTCCTTGAGAATGTCCTGCCATCCTCTACTAGTTCTAATGTCAAGTAATTATCAGCTTCCAAGTGCTGCTGGCCATCATAATTTTCACTTCTGAAAGCAACTGACAGCATATAGTAGAAATTGCTTTGATTGAGAAAAGATATAATAGTTGATGATCTTATACTCTGCCAGGTTTGTCTATGCAGATAAGGTGTAGAATCAAAGCAATATCAGAGGGTACTAGAAAATCTACACCAGCCTGAGTTAAGTGTTATAGTTGTGTCCACATGCAGTCTTAGAAGGTTAGAGTGGAAAGTTTTATCTGTGACAGTTCATGGTTACAAACCCCCAAAACCAACAGTCAGCCTCTAAATTGGACCATAACCCTCTACCTCCAAGCATTAACATCCCACACTTCAAGTCCAGAATAGCTGGCTATAGCATACTATAAGTTACAAAAGTTGACCCCATTTATAGACTGCCAACATGCTCTAACCACTTCAGGCTATTTATGCTAATTTCAGTTGATGGTAATTATGTTAATTTCAGTCTCTTCCAAGTACATAAATTCCTTACAGAGGAAGGATTGGCCCAAATATTTTCCAAGATCAAATTAATATTCATGATGAACAGTGTTAATGAATTTGATTTTTTTTTTGTGTGCCCAACAAGAAAAGCTGTTTTTGCAGAAATATTCACATAATACTTTCCCAGAAATCCTTGGTAAAATATCAGTACCACTTCTGCTGGAGAAAAGTGAAATCTTAATATGCACAGTGCTGTCTGCATTGGCGGAAAGGAGCTGTATTGCCCTTGATGAGATACAGCAATAGGTCACTCAATTTATTGCAAGGATCTAAGTGCCACTATCTTCCCCTAAAATAGAAAGCTTATGGAATTTCTTCTTTGAATGAGAGAAAAGTTATGAGGATAAATAACTACAATCTGTTTTTACTTTCTCTCTGCAGTGATTTACACAAGTCTTGCAATTTTGTCTGCTCTGTAGGGAATTCCTGCTGGGCAAATTCCTTTTTCACTTGTTTTGCTTTTTACCCTACTCTTTTCTGGCCCCACAACAAGTAACTTACCACAGTGTAGAACTTTCCTTTGCATGTCAATGCAAGCTGACAATTTATACAACTTTACTCACTTGGGAACCTGTAATTTGCCTTTCAATATGCACCCTTAAATTGTGGTTTGGAAAATATTAGCCTTTCAAACATAAATAAACTGTAGAATAAAATCACATTGCTAATGTATACACTATTCTAGTATGAAATTATCATAGAATGGAAAAAGGACTTATCTGCAATAAGCAAAGACTCAAATATGATGTGCTAACTACACATTTCATGGGAGAAAATATGAGTGAAAATAAACACCCTATGGATTTACAGACAGCGATGAATTTAGCTCATTTGAATTAAGAATGAGGTGTAACACAACTAATAGGAAGCTAGTACAGACTATTTTTCTTTTATAATACTTGGAACTTCATTGCCATTCCAAATTCCCAGAGACTTTTCAGCTTCAAAAGTCACTCAAATAATGCCTTTATGCTGAGTAAACTAGTGTGGTTTGACTATAAATATGTCTGCTTAGACACGTGGGCTGACTCTGTCAAATCTTCTGCATGTGTTTACCTTTTACAGACACAATTACTTTGACTCCACAGACCTCAGAATTTAAGCACCTGCCTACATATAGACATATTTGCAAGACTGTTCTGCAGAGTTTATTATTATTCAGTTTCACATCCTTAGTAGGAAGGAAATGACACAAATGGGCTTTAGCATATGTTCTTAGTTTTACATAAATAATCCAGATAACTTTATTCTTAATATTTATATGCATAAAGTTAACCACACAGATATTTTCCAGACAGGGACCCTCTGTGATTGGCTCATCTCAATACATTTGTATTTAGCTTAAAGGTAGGCATATTTGCACCAATACTGTGTGGAAATTTATCTCAAAAGCATGTAATGCATATTGGTTCACAACAGTGAGGTACATGTTTTGGAGATAATGTCTCTTCCAAATTAAGTGATTTAATTTAAAATACACATAAGTAGAGACCAAGTTGAGAAGTGTAACAAGGAAAACTGGTCTCTTTATTCTTTTATTTTCATAAAGAAAATTAATCTGCATAATACTAAAAAACAGCAATTCCTCCTTCCCCTTTTACCCCAAAAAAACAACCAGGATGCTGTAAGGACATCTCCAGAGGACATCTATATATTTAAACATCTAAAGCATCAATACGTTACATACTTCACCACAACCAATACACTGATATAAGACTGCTCAACAAACCTTTCTTTTTTTTCTGCTGTAGCCTTTTTTTTTTTTTGACAAGAAAAGGAAGTCAGATTCATCTTTTTGCAGAAGAAACACAGACAGAGCTAAAAAGCAACAAAAAACCCTCAAATCCTCAATCTGTCTCATAGTAGCAAATTAGTTTGCTCAACACTGTGAAACCCATTCAACATGAAAGTCCATGCTACTAAGAAAGGTTTCTTTCCTCCAGTTTATTTCTACTTATTTTTTTAGTACTTAATGTTTTGATCCCTCTTTATTGTACTTAAGAGGTAAGCTCCTCCACATCACTGTTGAAGGAAAACTAACAACTTAAATTGTGATATGTTAATTTTCTTTTGTGTTGCAAGAAAATGTTGTAATCTTCTAAAACCAATGTACTCACAACTCTTGATTATGTCTCTCTTGCAGTCTTTCTGAAATATAAGACCTGAAACTTGCTATACAACACAGATGCAGTATTTCATTCCCCCAACACATTTCTATGAGGTTGAAAACATAGCTAAAGGCTATGACCCTAACTGACCCTAAAAAGGTCAGATTTTAGGGTATTTTTTTGCCAGGGTTAAAGGCAAAAATATGCCTAATGACACAAATCATTATATACAGAAAGTAAGACACTGTCTGTTTTGCCCATGTAAAAACACAGAGTATAGGGTGTAAGTGTCCCAGGTGAAAGCTCCTGTCCTTACAACAATATTCTGATGTTATTATGGCCTGCAGCTGGGTGACTGCAAGTGGAGACAAAAACAATCATCACAGCAGAGATGCTGCATCACACCATCTCAATATCTGCAGTCTCCTAGTCTGAGACAAACATTCAGAGGCAAGAAGCCTAATAGTTATGTAACTCTATAGTAAAGAAAACAGTTCTTTAGTGAGTATGACCCTTTTTTGCTATGTTACGCTGCCTTTCTTCCCCACCCCCAGGACAGTTTTGGAGCTTTCTCTGGTGCTGAAAGAAGAAATGCCTCAAGATTTCTGAACCCATGAAACATTTTACTTGCTTGCCTTTCTCAGTATATCAAAAATATTAATGCATGACTATCATCAGCTCGAGTTCACACTGCTGTCAGAGTGGCAACATACATTCTCTATTGAGAAAACACAGGAAATCCCACAGCAGCTATAACAAGTCTGGGATGCCTGCAGACAGCAAGCAGCTTAGCCTAACTGCAAAATCCTCTCTGCCCTTAGAGTACTACATAGAAAGGAACTTGTTTTGGAATTTTAATGTGAACCTTATTAGTTACACAATCACAAATACCCACACTACATTAAAAAAAACTGCACAGGCAGGAATGCATATGTCAGTCCTCAAATTTTTGGATTACAATATCACAGAACTTTCCCTATATATAAAAGCATATAATTACACATACAGTAATTTTGTCTGTGAGGACACGTGCTTATAGAGAAAGAAAATTTGTACTCATTTATCATAAAACTGTTTCATGTTTATTGAAAAGCGCAGTATTCTCAGAGAGGAATCTTTTAGATATTTCAAACGGGAAATTCAAATTACAACAAGTTCAATGTAATCATCACAAGTTTTTTGTGATATTCATTATTTTTAAACAATTTTTTGACAGAAATGTTTGATGAGTTAATTACAATGTAACATTGATTTTTCAAGAGGAAAAAATGGTGTATACACAAGGCATTTTGATATAATCAACTACACAGGGAATCTACATAAAAGACTTTTTAGTTTTCTGCCCCTTGAGAAGAGAAGCCAAGAATCTACAAATTTTTTCAGACTTCATAACTATTTTCAAGGAAGAAAGAAAGTGGGGGGGGGGATGCTGAGGACAGGGAATGGAAGCATTTTGACATTTTAAAATTAGGACAGCAAATCCACTTTGTAAGTAACCTCATTTTTAAAGGTTTAAATGCCTTGAAATAGATAATTACTTTAGCTTTGTAACAGGTGTTTTCTGAAGTCATAGCATTTGGAACCAAACAGAATAACATTCTTCAGATGCTGCCAGTCTGCTACTCTTCAAGTTTCTTAAATTGCACTCCTCTCTGATCTATGGTTACTACCCTAGTTCTATTAAGATGCGAATGGTACAGCAACCTGACAAGCAGAAGCAAGCTTTTTTACAAGTCTAACCCTCTCCATCAGAAGGACTTATTCAGTATTTACTCTTTCCCATCAAGTAAGTCTTCCAAAAGCTGAGAAATATTTTCTTTAAAACTCATTAGTCACTAAACTTGGACAAGACACTACAGATAACTTCATATTTGGTTACAATTTAGTGGTGTCCATTGTTGTAATCAGAATTTGAAAGTGAATATGTAAAGAATACAAAGAAATCTTTTCATTATTGCAATTTTAATGTTTCTCTGGGCATAATAGGCAAAACAGTTTTCAAGAATATTTTACTGCAAAAATAACAACTTCAGCCATAACTTGTAACACGGAGGAGCTAAGTAGGGAACTGTGGGTGTAAGCTTTTGAAATGTAAGAGGTCACTGACAAGTAGATTCTTAAGTTAGGTTTTAGCAAGAGTGGAGAAATAGGAAGTGGCACATTATTTTGATTAAGTTTATTCTCTCGAGCTAATGCTTTCAGAGATAGTAGATTCATTTTGAATTATAATTGGTTTCTGAAGTGTTTCACATCTTCAGCACCAACTATAGACAACAGGAATATCAACAATCTAAAGTTTTGGTATTGTGAAAAAAAAAAAATCCAGAAAATGAATGAGAAACTTTCAGAAGAAAACAAAGTTGTCGTCTCATTTCTCCACTGTTCCAACTTAGTTTTCATCTTTCATATTATTACCAAGTGTTACCAACACAGTCTCCCCACACGCAAACCCTTTTTCTGTTCACAAATGAGAGATACCGATGTTTTCAACTTCACAGCTTATACAAGCAGCTGGTATGAATATTCACAAAAAGCAAGAGTTCTAGTTATAGACAAGATAATCTGAAAAAAAAAATGAAATCAGAGTGGTATAAATGCCCTATGAGTGTCATTCAACTTGCTTCTGCATCCCCAGGGGAGTTACACTCATAACATGAGTAATCTATTGTCATCACCACACTTCTCTACTGCTCCACTAATCTAGGCTGTCTGGCCCAGATAATTGTGTCCGATTTGGAGGTTTCTGTGCTAGATCTCCAAAGATTACTTATTCTCATATTTAATTCCCCAAACGTTACTTACAACAAGGTCTCCTTAGAGAGGCCTCAATAGAAGACTACAACCCACACAGTTTATCACAAGTGTAGGGTCTCAGGGGAGTTTTGGATATTTCTCCCCTTCCCCAGTTATCACAAATAGCAGCATTTTGCTAATGGAAAACAATGAGTATTTGCTCAGAAAAGATCACTACACCCATCTGTGCAGTGAAGCAGCAGAAATGCTACCTAAATAACCCAACACAGCCACAGAAACTAACCGCCATTTGAAAAGGAGACGGAGATCTATAAACAGTGCTTTGCATCACTTCACGATTTCTGCCCACAACACTACTAACTCACACAGATGAAGCCCTTAAATACACTCAGCTCCCTTTGTGGGAAAGAACAGGATATAGTGTACAATCCTCACCTGTATATTTTCCTCCAAACTGTGTATTTGTGTGCCCAGTGGGATGACATTTTTTTTACTTAGTTGTCAGCAAATAGAACTTTATATTATGCTCCTGTCTTTTTGCTTTCTTAGCTAGCAAACTACAGTGAATAAGGGTTATTCTGTCATTTTTTAAAACTGTTTTTTGAATCAAGGCATTTTTTCATAAAGCCAGACCTGTTCATTATTCACAGGAAGCATATTGCTATGAAGTCTTGCACTGTGTTTTGGGACCATTAGTCTGAGGACAAGCATTCACATTCATCTCCAACTCTCATCCTGCCTCCATACCTCTCCAGACACCTCAAAGATGAGGGAGGTGCTGGTATTGAACTCATGGGAGTCAATAGGATGGGTCGATTGAAGACTTAAAACTACTACTACATTTTTAGCATTCATCTCTAGTTGCTAAGAAAGTAGTCTGCACTGAATCAGGAGAAAATATATGCCTGAAATGAAAACTAGCCGTTAAAAAAAGTATGTAACTGAAATCCTTGTCAGTAGAGCATCCAGGCATATATTGTTTATACTTGTGAGTGAGTCTTTCACAGCTCCATGCAAAAAGGGGAGAGATATTTCAGAACAGCCAGGTCTAAGAAATGGTTCAAGCCACCCACCACTACTCCCAGCCTACTTTTAAAAAATTGATTGGACATAAAACTCAGTAACATTTCAAAAGCTAGGACTGCTTTGGAGAAAAGCTCAGTTTCTCAAGCTCTTAAGCACTTTCCCTTGTAAAATACCTATTATCAGTATTGATTTCAAAAGAAGACTTGCAAAGTCTGTTAGTTTTAGTATCTCTGGTGTGCATTTTTTATGAAACATTGTGAATTTCTGTGGGGCAATGATCTTGGAGAACAACTTATTCCACTTTGCTGCAAATACAAAGGAAAGAAGTATTTATCTAAAGATTGCAGCATGTAGCTTGGGAAGTATGATTTCATATTTGAGAAACATAATATTTATGTTATTCTTAAGGTATACATAAATCTGTAAGCCTATCAACATCTGTTCACATTACCAAATATCAAAGCTCATTTTTCCTGTAGTTTCCTGTGTTGTCAGCAATATCTGAAAAATCTTCATAGCATTTTAAAAGACTTGGTAGCATTTTAACATGTACCTTAATTATATGACCCAGGTATGTGCATGTGAAAATCTTTCTAAGGTTTTATTCAGGGCACCATCTGTAGAGAAACACTGCTCAGAAGCCCAGGCTTTGATATGTCATAAACATCCAAATTTATCATTTTCTTGCCCAAGGGCTTCCCTTCTGAATGATCAAAGCAGTAAAGACCGCAGAATTTAACAACAGGTCTAGTCAGGCTTTAAAGAACAAACTTGCAAATAAGCATAGGTCCACTCCTTCAGCACACAGATGATGCTACCATTTCAAAGGGGAAGCCCAGCAGACAGCTTTCATTCAACATAACTGTCCTTGGAACAGAGGATTTTGGATGAAAAACTCTGGACAGTCTGTTAATCCTAGATCCACTATGCACTGAAATAAAAAAAAAAAATCTTGCAGTGTAGCTAGGAGAATTACTTGGTCTACACGTGGTTACACGAATTCCCTTCAGACATCAAAACCATCATTCAGAAGTGTGGATGGAATAAAAATAACCTAGAGTGTACCTCAACAGAAGTCCAAGACTAAAAATAAAATAAAATAGTAAAAAAACAGTTGCAACAATAAAAATCTTTCTTATGTCAGTAACATGGTGCAATCTAACCCCAATATGGAGTGGATCCACAACCATCACCGTCAGCAAGTCCGTAAGCTAGAACAACAAGGACACAAAGTAAAATCAGAACAGAAAAAGATGATTGTCAAAGGATAAGTTTTCAACACACCAAGAATAGGCAATGTGAACAATCATAGAGTCAGTTGCAGAGCTGATGGTTTTATCAGATCTGTATCATCCTACCAAACAATTCTTATGTTTTAGATCTTTTTTCATCAATGAGATAATGAAAAATAATCAATACTCCAGAAATGTTAGAAAAGCATCTATACCTCAAAGCTGTCCTTTTACCTTGCCAGTTTCTAAGCTGTGCCACTCAACCCTGACTCCTTCTCTCGAAATGGTGTGAAAATGAGTTTTCATTAGTTGCTTTTTCTCTTGATGTGATACATCAGTAATGCAGTCTAGCTTTATTTATTCAATGAATTCCTCTGCTTTGTATTTTCTCTTGAACAATACCAGATTCTCTGCCTTCTCTCACATCTTTTATACTGCATTTGCTCGTTTTTTACACTCTAAAATGTCTTCTTTCCTAGTTCAGCTGACATGCAGAGTTCCAAGACAGGCAAGTGGGGCAAGAAAGAGTGTGATAAGAATAGGAAACCACAGACAGATGGAGTCTCTCCTAAACTGCATGTTTAGATATTTTCCTATAGTAAGCATTAAAAACTACAGCCATAAAGGAGATCTTCAGAATGTCTATGAAAAGATTTGTAAGTCCATGTCAATAACATAACATACCATGGCAAGCATTATGATTTTGCAGTTGCACGAGGAATGCAATTCTCCTAACACTGAGTTGGCAACCATCATGTTTCAAAGGAACCTCCTTTGGGCATCTGTTCTAAGGAAAATAATAGAAGAATCCTCTGCCAGGGCTAATCACCTTCCCTTCTTTCTTATGCACCTTCTCATCTAGATCTGAATTGCCATGTCTGCTAAAGCAGCACAGAGGTCCATAGTTTAGCCACCATCTCAGTAGAAGCCTTTCCAGTTCTTCCTTGGGCTGCTATGGTGAGGGAAATGAGGGCTCCCCTCAGCCTTCAACAGCTCCTGCCACGCCATCTTCCACTGGGTCTGATTTATCATCTTTTCATACATTTACCAGCAGAGTTACAGCTCCTTTATTTTGACAGTCCCTATGCAAAACCTGAATTACTACTTACTGCCCCACTTTTAACTGCATCAAATTAGTAAGTACAGCCTCCCTCATGAGCATACTTCTCTTTACAACCTGGGAGTTACATCAGGCTACACCCATACTGGAATGGAATTGTGTCCTGGATTCTAGAGCATGTCCAACAGCTTTTAAGACCATTAAGGAGCTGATATAATTTTTCTCTTAAGGTACAGTTAAGCAGAGATGACTGAAAAGTCTTGGGACACTGCTGATTACATATGTAAATATATAGTCAGTCGTGCTCTGGGATAGGCATGACTTTGAACATGTAGACTGCACTGTGCCAATGCTTGTATTGACCAATTATAAAGACATCTGACAAGAAATAAGCAGTACCAAAGGATTACTTTCTCAGATCCAGCACAAGATTCTCAGCTTACTTGTTCTGCTTTCGTATTCAGTGCAAATAGACAAGCTTCTACGGGTTACTCCCGATGTACATCAGAGCAAATAAAAAATCAGATCCAATAGGAAGAGAAATTGCCTCTCAAAAGGTGATTTGCTGCTGTCATCAGAAGTAATATAATGCTCTTTTAGAAAACAGCAGCTCTGTCTATGGCTTTTCAATCACAACTTGAAGAAATAACAAGGGAATGTTTCGTGTTGAGCTCAGTAATAATAGTACCTTTAGCTGTTTCTTACAAGCAATCTACTACTCCTTGCAGAACACCTCTGAAGGTAAATAACATGAAGAACTATATAAAAGCACAGCATTCTCCAAGAAAAAGAAAATATGCAAAAATGCCTATTTTATTGATGCCAGTACAATGGATATATGACAAAATTCTAGGGATTTTTTTCAACCAGCTCCATTCGCTTGTTACTTACCTTAAGAATGCTGCTATTTTAAGTAATCCCTCATTTTAATCTCTAGTACTTGCTTGCTGTTGTCTACTCACCAAAATTTGATTCTGCTTGCCTATACACAATGGTCACTAATGTGGGAGCCTTTGAGAGAAATTGGGGAGCCACACAAAACACAGAACGCTGTTTATATCAATGGTTTTTGTTTAGGCTTTGTAAACCTGCTAAAGCCGCATACTGATTATCAAGACTCTGGGTTGATTAGTGATTGATATGATTTCCCTACTGTGACAGAAAAGCAAGCCAAAACCTGCAGGAAGCTCCTGCTGAGTTCTGGCAGGTCTGAAAAAGCCCTGTGATAAAATCCTACACAGGAAAATGAGTCTGGGGAAGAATCACCTCAAAAATAGAGCAATAGAGTCAGAGAAATATATGAGATCTATACAGAACACCTTTGGCAAAGTCCACAAGGGGAAGGAAAGATCAAATAAACCTGTTTGGTTAACGCTAAACATGCTACACTCTCAGAACTTACTGGTATAAAAGATAAGTTGTTTGAAATACAAAAAAGAACACATTTTAAGATTTGCTATAAACAAGCAAGTTAGTTTAGGCATTAAAAAACAGAAGAACAGAGTAAGGAAGAAAGGAATTAATAAAGCCTACACTACAATAAAGACTGAAATCTTTTAAAAGTTCATATCTAGAACTTTCTGTGAACTGATTCACCTTCACTTTTCACCCATCAGTAGTTATTTCTGTACTCACAAATTAAACTTTTATTAAATGCACTCAGAATTTTCTATTTTTGCACATTCCAAGCACTTCAGATTTTCCATAACTGTCATCTAGACAAGTCTTAGTTCTGAGGTACAGTGGGAGAAAAATATGCACTGTCTGTAGATATATAATACATGATGGCTGATCTATCTTAGACTTCTCGTGTTGTGAACGAACCACTTGAGTTTTACTTTTGTGGATTTTTGTTGTCAATTGCATTCACCTTGGGATAAAGGATACAGACTTTGTAAGGACAATAATTAGCAACCAAAAATATTGCTCTTCTTCTGCCTTTGAATATAGTATGGTTACCTGTCATTTTGTCACTGAACACATAGTATCCTTCATATCATATGCAGGTAGTATGTCAAACATATGCTCTTCAAAATTCCTCTCTCTAAAACACCCTAAATAATTTTATTTAGTCAGTAATACTTGGTCAGTATTACCAAGAAATTTAACCATAAATTGGATTTTTAGTAACCCTACCCATAGCTATTTGATATAGATTAGAACAAATCTATATAGAATAGAACAAATCTATATAGAATAGAACAAATTTCAGAAGTAGAGAACAAAGGTATATATGTAATATTTTACAGAAGATGAAAAAAAAAAGCCGATCTAAAATATCTAGTTATGAGTACATACCTAAAATCCTGTGGGGGTCATCAGATTTTCACTCCTTTTGCATTTTTAGTTAGAGCAGTTATGGTTGAATATCAAATATGCAGGACTTGAAAACTAAGATCTTGGTTCATATATTCATGAACTTTTGCTATGCAATCCTTTGCAGTTTGTTCAGATTTCTGTCCACTAACATGAGTCTGTCTCATACCTCAAAGCCTATTTTATCAAAACGTTACAGTGCATAACTGTAGATCCAGGGCTGCTGGATCTACTACCAGTGCTACAAGATTTTTAGGAATAGGTAGATTTTTCCAGTGAGTTCAGGAGGAATCTGCATCCAATGATGCAGAATTTATAGACTGCTTGGTTCCTTCAGAGGAATAACTGGAGGCTTGCAGAGATGGGCTCCTTCTTGCATAAGGAGAAAGCACTGAGCATTTGAACAGGCGTTGAATCCCAAAGAAGAGAGAACAGTCTTACGACTCACTTTGAAGACGTTCACACCCCCCCCACAGCAGCAGAGCACAGGAAGCCCACAGCGCACACCGCACAGCTGCTCTACTGCCAGAGGCAAAGGAGCAGCGAGTAGGAGCTTAGCCTGGCTCCCAGCTGCTACAGCCTGCCAGTGGGACTCCTGTTAGCTCAAGGTCTCCTTATTCTTTACATCCATTGAATTCATTAGAAAGGTAGCTGGAATGAGGTAGGTACATCACTCCTGATATTGGCTATTAAAGGTTATTTGGGCTTATTCTATAAGTTAACAGAGAAACCGACACTTCCAAAGGAACATCTAGTTTTAAGACAAATGACAAGACTTATTCTCAGAACTGCATTTTGCTTTCTATCAACTGGTAGAGTGATGCCCTTTTTAACTTCTGCATAAGATAAAGACAAGAAAGCTGATTTCAAATATTTTTTTTTTATTTTTTCCAAAAACGGAAAGAAAAAAGTAAATTGCATTTTTCAAATCAGAAAAGCAGGAGCTTGGGAATTGTTTTTTTCTGATAAAATGAGGTTATATACACACACACACACACGAAGCAACATAGACAAACATATGTACAGGCACATCCATATTGTTGAATTTTTCAGTTTAAGTTAACTTTGTAAAAGTCTGTGTAGCGCTGTTGGCCAGAGACAGAATTTTTTGCAATATTCCTACATCATCTGTAGCTCCTGTTTAGATGAATTTACAGCAATCTAACTGAGCTTTTAAAGACATAACTGCTTTTGTTTAGCAATGTAATGCAAATGACTAATAGTAGTGGTTTGAGGAGGTATAAAAGTGCTTTTACTAGACAGTGCTGACAGCTATACTGGCAAGTATTTTTACCTTAGCTTGTAAAATACAGTATCAAAGAAGGTGGATTAAAAAAACCTTGCTTAATGTTTAATTATAATATTTCTGAAGAGTGTCTCCTACTTATTTTTTCTTCTCTCAGTCTGGAAGAAAATCACAACCACATGCCTCCTGTATGAAACTTGGAAAGAAAATTTAAAAGTTACTCAAAATAAAGGCTAAAACAGATAGATCAACAACTGTAGTTATGAAATATCTCTTTTTTCTTCCTTTGAAGAGACACAACTTCAGCAATTCAAGTTCCTCAGCACCAGCTTACAAACACACAGCCCTGGAAGAGATGACTGGAGTGGTAAAAGAAGCCACCTGCCTGTTCCTTTCGAGGTGTTACTGCTGGAGCAATACCAGCAACACAAAACCAGGAAACACTCCCATGCCACCACCTCACACACCAGCATGAACATCATACAACCACAAAACCTTGCCCTGAAAAATAAAAGGTGATATTCTGTTCTGAAGTGTCTTAATAGCAACAAACTTTGCCCATGCTAGGCTTATTCTTGGTTATTTGAAGAAATTACATATACTACCAAAATAGCTTCACATACACCAGCTCTTCAACCAGAAGCAGCAAATCTCAGCACAGCAAGGGCTGTCAGGAGCAAGGAGAGTCAGGGCACCTGCATTCCACCTGGGCTAGAGTCACTCACACCTTCTTGGGCTACAGCAGCCCTGCTTCAAAACCTGAGAAGGAGCAAGAAAGTGAAAAAACCAGCTGCTTATTTCAAAGACAACATTCAGAGATGGAGGAAAACAGTTCTTAATCAGGAAAAGCCTCCTGTCTCCCTTCCCTGTAAGCCAACAGTATAATATCCTGGTCTTGTCCCTTTTCTTAGCAGTCAGGTTCACACCAGAGTTGTTCCACGGGGCCCCTATTCACCAGAAACTGAACAAAACCAAAGCTTAGGTAACAAGATGAAAATATTTATTTTCCACATTACTTTCACCCCATCATCTTTATATAAACCAGGAACTCTCCAGAATGCAGTTGGCAAAGGACCCCTTAATAACACACACCATAAATAAGAGTGTAATACAACGCCTGTGTATGTTTTCACTAATAAAAGTAGTCCAGCTTGCTTGAAGAACAAGAAGCACAGGTATTGGAGCAAAAATGCACTTCTCAGGATACAGAAAATAAATTTCTAGGACTTTCTTTTGTCCATTTTTCCTCACACACAAATGGATGAAAGTTAAAGGGCAGCATTCAATCATGCATACTGTAGCCCACCTCTTCCTTCACATAGCCTAAAAATTCATTTGACTTTCAATAACGCAATAGTCTTACAAAATACTATTTTTCTTCAGGTTTTCACCAAAGAATTGGAGAACCAATCAAGCCAGATATCTGCTAGAAGAGCAACAAAGAAGAGCCTAGTATATATTAAAAATGCAGGTAAATCTAGCCCCTTCTCAAGGGAGCCCTGCAAGGCAGAGAGAACAAATACACTGCTGAAATCAGTTCTTTATTCAACATATGTTTTTAAATCATAAACTGAGTGGTGATTATATATATGTTCTTTTTAGAAAGATTTTTTTTTAATCCTTCTGTTTTGTTGTGGGTACAAAGAGCCCAGCTCCATCCACTCTTTAACATGGCACATCTGTGTACCTGCACAAAGCTGAAAACACTTGTTGAAAAGCTACACAAAAAAAAAGAAACTGAGTCAACAAACCCAAGGTGAAACTCTACAGCAGTTTAAAATTCCATTTTGGTTTACATTTTTATAAGTGGTCATTAAAAGAAACTTACAAACCCCTCCTGAACTTCATCCTACCAGCTAGACAGGCTATTTGGTAACACCAGCAGTCTTTTTAAGCCAACTTGAGAACCCAACTCTTTCACAGAGGAAGGAGGGGGGCCAGATAAGCCAATTTCAAGGAAAGTAAGGGACATATACTGGACCAATCCTGGCAAGTCCCAAAAATATTCTTCAAAACAAGTGAAACTTTTCCTCTCACACCTCTCCCTACTGACGTGACTACAGTTCACTGCACTCGCAGCCTTTGGGCTCCTGAGTGTGGCCACCCTGCTGCTGCTGACCACGAGGGAGAGACTGCAGTGGCCTGAAGGATGTCCTAGAGCAACCCCCCTTTACTTCATGTGTTTGTATCTTTGGGGTTGGTTTGGTCTAGATTTCTTTTTTTTTCCTCTCCTTTTAGAAGTACTTCTATTGAGGGAATATCCAATGGACTGGCTAGGGGAGGGGAATTTCTTCTCCCCACACCCACAACTGCCAGGAAAAATGGAAGGGCAGATACCATATGGCAGGGCTCTCAGCCTAATTTTAAGCCTAGTTTATAATTAGCCATAAACAGATTTTACCACTTTGGCACAATTTTAATTCCTGATATCCTGAGAGCAGTATGTATCTGATGTGAGAAGCATGGGCATCATGCAGCTCTGACAATCCCCACCAGGTGAGGGGCCTTGACAAGGCCTGGTCACTGCTGTGATGGCATCAGTCTCTGCTCCAGTTTCATCAGCCTCTGCCCACATAAGCCTCTTGACATGCAGGGATTCATCATGTAATTAATAATGGGAACTAAAGAAATAAGCAAAACAAACTTATTAAAATACCAATGTTGACTGAATAACCATCTCCCACAGAGCATCCAAGATCAATGCTCAGAGCATCCAGTATCCACAGCTGCTTCAGAAGGAACACCAAACTGAGCAGATAGCAATTTTTGATAAGTAAATGTTTCCTGATCTCACTTCAAAACTAAGAATGCAAAGAGAGATACATGGGGTTGAAGAGAGGGAGTACTGCATTTTCACACAGCTAATATTTCACTGAGATTTTATTTAGTTTCTAACAAGCTGTACAGTCTTCCCCAATCTTATAAAAATTGTTTTAAAATATTTTTAAAGCATGTGCAACCAGTAAACAAGAAACAAATGTGAATAATTTTACATGAGTCCTGATTTATGTCACAAGAGAGGAAAAAAAAATAATGAAAAAAACTCTAGGAAACTCTCATTTTCTATCACTGTTAAAACTAATCTTGCCCACAGAGATGCTTGACACAAAACACTGCAGGGAGCAGACAGCATATCACTAGTATCTTTATAGAGGTAATCCTTAAAGTATATCAGGTATAGCATGTTGCAGAGTCTGTAACATAAAATAGAAGTAGAGTTCTTTCATGACAAAAACCAGTTTTCTTCTGCACATCTTTTTCCCTTGAATTTATATACTTTAATTTTAAAGCCAAAGAACTCTCAAGAGACTGGCCACACAGTATCAAGTACAAAAAGATCTTCAAATCTATGGCAATTTAAAGTTGCAAACACTCTAGTAAGCATAGGTCTGCATACCGTCTTTAATTTATATGTATTCATTTATTGCAGTCAAGTTTGTAAAAAGAAAAATCAAAGTAGTTTAAAAAAATGGAAGAGGTGTTGGCCTTAAATTGCTCTTGGCTTTATTATGTATTTCAAACCAAAATTGCTTTACTTCAATTTAACAAAACCAAAAAATAGATTTAAGTACTACACTCTTATCCAGGTTTGCATTGACACTCAAAGACATCTAAGACTTCTCCTAGAACATTTCAGAGCTTTATGTTCACATCTCTTGCCAGAGATCATTTGAAGAATTTTTAGAACAAAAGCAGAGTATAAACATAGGAGAACACACACACAACTAATGAATAAGACTTAAGCACAGCATTAAAACTCCACAGGTGTCTGTATGAATCAGAGCCATATATCTGAAGCAAGAAACTCTGTCTGCATCTACTGAAGTTTTTTGACCGTTTTTTACATTTAAGTTAGTGTCAGCATTTCATAAATTACATTATTTTTGTTTTCACATACACAACATAGAAGCCTGACAATGATACAGCTAGAAATCTTAGAAAAAGCTCAAGGCCTTTTCCACATACTGGAGCCAAACTCTCTATTTTTTTCAGGTAATGCATTTTAGACTAGTTTAAGATCATAGTAAGAAGAATCTAGTCATTACCTCTTTGCTTACCTAAGTGCCTACTTACTGTGAAAGTCAAATGTAATGCAAAAACTTTCATCGCAGCAGAAAATGTCAAAACATGTGAATACATTCAGATCCCCAAGGGGCCAATAATATTGTCCAAGGACTCGCTCTTGCAGAACCTAGACTTCAAGCCAAAGCCATTTGAACAAATACTTCTCTGGCAATTTTTTAACAACATAAACTTCACAAGCATATTATATCATTATCACTTCTGAGTAGTTATCAAAACACATGAAAGGAACAAGTAACAGAACATCTGGACAGCCAGCTAACAGGAGCTCAACTCCATCTGGGGAGGGGTAGGCAAACAGTGGCACATCAGGAGGACAGTCTCATAGTTTGATGGCCTAAGAATAGAGCTGAGTTTGTTCACTGCCTCAGCCACAATATCAGTTCTTTCACATCAGATTCTTACTCAAACCACTCATCTGGGGAAACCAAACAAACAAACAAACAAAACAAAACAAAACAAGCAGAAAAAAATGCTTTCTTAAACACTGTGTATATAGACGATAAGGACATGCACACCTATTTTGTATATAAGGCATGCCTTTTTCCATAACTTTGTTCACATTTCTTCTGACATCAAAGAAAAATCCATTCAAATCTATTGCCTCAACCTTTGCTTTTTCTCAAAGTGCCTATAAAAGAGTGTTTGCTTCTGTGTAAAAGAATAGGGAAGCACAAACAAAAAAGAGGAATCCAGTCTGGAAGACAGTGGAGTTGGGTTTTTTTACCTACTTAGTTTTAGATTTAGATTTATCAGGTCAACAGTGTGACACTGCAAAAGAACCCATCAAAAACCAAACCACAAACTAAACTAATACTATAGTTCATAATCAGATATATATTTTAACATTTTTCATGTTTCTAACTTAACAGGAGAAAAGCTTTTGGACTAAAGCACAATGCAGGGGGAGAGATGGACATACAGAATATGCATAAGGCTCAGTAACTTCAGAGAAGTTAACTTCTCCATTACTTAGTTTCCCTCTAACAGAGACAGAACAATATGTCTTTACCCTCCAAATTGTTCCCCTGGTTAACATGACTATTTAACAGCAGAATGACTGGTGTACCAGTTCTGGCTAGTTCATCCTATACCATTTCATAAAGTTTTATTTCTGCCATCTGTTTATAACCAATCTTAATCACTCTCAGTTCTTTTGTTTTCCAATATAAAGTATAATGAGACATTTTTCCACAAAAACTTCACCAGTTTGAATGGAGAAACTTGAAAATGAAACGCATATCTAGAAAAGTTAAACCAATAGCTACCTTTAGATGATAGAGGTAATAAAATTGAATCCTCAACCCATCAACCAATACGGAAAAACAATACAATACTCTAAGTCAACCTAAAAAGAGGTCAATAAATTCAGACAATGTACCTGTAGGTAATTGGGCTCACATCTTTTGCACAAATAAAATGACGACAGGCAGTGAAAGTACAGTCAGGTCTGAGATCTTTTCTTTCTATGAGCATAAACAGATATTGACTTATGAGAAGTTTGCCTACATGTATTACTACTATCTGTGTATTTTGCCAGAATAAAGTGAAAGGAGGAAAAAATTCCTTCTTCTAAGGAAGGAAACACCTTCTCTCAGCCTCATCTCAACATATTCTTCCATTTTTTTCCCCTTACTGTACATAACAATGTCAGCAAAAGTTTTTACTAAAAGATGAAATTATATTGTTTCCATTTCAGTGAATGCAAAGCTTTTATTGGTACAAAAACTCATGTTTTCCCATTAGACTTCTGTATGGGAAAAAAAAGAGTTGTCATACCATGTATACATGCAAAATTATGTACATGAACATCTGAAAAAAGAAGCAGAATAGATAGTTGTAATAAGAGTTTTGTGCTAAAAGCTATCAACATTAACATACTAGTTGTAATTTACTCTGCTTGCATTTGAATTTATTAACTTCAGGCCATATATTGGCTATGGAGTGTGGCTCTGCATTCCTGAGTCAGTTCACAACGAACAGTTAAGTTCCAAGAAATTGGAAAGGTGAAGAAGGGTGAGCCTAACTAATGGAAGAAAACGACATAAGCACAAAACCAATACACCACAGCAGAACAGCAGCACAAAAATATTCCACCATATGTTTAAAGGGCTGGCTAAAGCTTCATGCAGGAGACTTTGATGTTGCCACTGTAGTTGAGGATATCAATATTTCCAGATTAGAAAACTTGCTTCCATAGATTAAATACTTGATTTTCAACCTTCATGTCAGAAGAACATCTACTTTCTCCAATTCACTGCACACCAGCTAAAGTTATGTTGGTTCAGAGCATCTAAGACACAGGTTGTACCACTGTTTTGTGGATTTAGAACAGCATAGGCTTTAGGCTGAAGAACAAAGTAAAGTATAGCAATTTTCTAATTCAGAGGCATCTGTACCCTTTTCATCAGTGCAACTGGAATTGTTGCTTAAGAATCAGATGGATCCCAAACATTTTAGGCAAGCGGAAAAATGCACAACTATCCAAAATATACACAAAATAAGGCCTCATCTATGGTGAAAGAGAAGCACATCACCTAGCAAAAGCTGATTCGTAAGAACCACAGAAAAAGGAGAGCTAGAGGCAATGAAAACACACTCCTGAGGATGACCATTTCATCCCCTGCATTTGACTTCCCTCAATCCAAAGCTGCCTGCCCTCAGTTCCTGGAGACAGCATGCCCTTTTTAAGAGCAAAAGGGGGAAAATGAAAATAATTGAATACCACAAAACACACAGCTCTAACGTTCCTCTCCTAGTACTGTGTCCAACACTTGAAATCAAGCTGCATAGAAGCTGGCTGCGGTACCTCAGGCATCAGGAGCAGAAGTAAGAAAGTGACCACACCAGGAGGTGTCAAGACCAACAGTTTTTCAAACACAAAACAAGCCAAGATTGTTGTTATAAGGAAAAGCAATGGTAGATCAAAATACTTTGAAGAATCTGAACTAAAAATCCCCATTCACACACGGAAACTAAGAGTAGCCTCATTTTCCAGAAGTTGCCAAGAACAAAGTTGTTGGTCCTCCTCAACAAGAGAGGGCAAAAGCTGGTTTTTGTGCCTCCAAATGCATGAATTCATGTCTGCAAAACTTGAGGTTCCCTCAAACATATATAAGGTCTTAAACCAACCCTTTATTCAGTCAGGGCACTGCGGGGTTTTGGAGCAGTGAGCTTCTGGCTTCTTTGGGAGCAAAACAGAATCTGTCCCATCCAAAACTATGTACTGGGGCTATCCAAGTCACCTCCATGGGTGTGGGTTTAGCTTTTCAGGAGGCTCATGACTGGGCAGGGAGAGCTGGAGACCAGCTCTGCTTCAGTGTTGCTGAGACACAGGCTGATGGCTCCAGATGGCTCACATGGGTGTCAGGTGTTACGCTGAAATGGTGGTCTTGAGCAGAGCGGGGCAAAGCAGCAGGAGCTGTGAGGGAAATTAGGTAAGGGACAGAGAGTTGACAGTGCCATCAGGGACCAAATACTTCATACCTCATTATACCATTTTCCTTTTTTTTTTTTTTTTTTTTTGTTTTTTTCTTTTTAAAACTTAGAACAGAGCATGCCTTCAAAGCAGGTGTGATCTCCAACTTGGGTCTGCATCACTCAGCAGCCTCACCGAAAGAAATTTAGCTGGGAAGCACACCTGCATCACACCTAACACACTTTGTCTGCAGACATCAGTTCAGTCCACGGGTACAAGTTGAAGGTAGTCCAAGGCCAACATACCCGAAAACACATAGGCCTCACAGAACTTTTCCTCAGCACCGTTTCAATTTATAGTTTCTTCCCTGTTTGGTGACATTGCCACAAGCTACCTGCAGTAAACCTCCATGCACAGCACAGCCCTTCCCTTCTGCTACCCACTAAGCGATGGATGGCATGTGTCCTAGTTTTACATTTCCTTGACAGATGGGAAAAGCCTGAATTAAAGGGAACTCTAAAAATCTGAAGCTAATACTTGTGCTATTTAAGACAAAACCTAGTCCCTGCATATGTTAATGTAGTTCTACTTTGCATAGTTAGAAATAGAAGTTAATCTGACTGTAGGGATCGGAACTTGGGCATATTGTGCACACATTAATTTCTCTTTTTTGTCAAATTAAAAATTGGTTCATTTTTGCCACTGTATTTCTATCATAAAATACTGAGGGACCAATATACTATGAGGATTAAAGGCAAAACCATTTGAAGGCAGAAAGTCCATTACTTTTAGTAGAGAGAGACCACCTTCACTCAGAGACCTGTGGGACACTAGATATAATGCAGAGAAGACAAGAGTGTCCTCCCTAAATGCCTTACCACATAAACAGATGTCCAAGAAAATAGTGAGAATTGATCCAGTATAAAAAAAAGATTGAGGAAAGAGACACAGTCCTAACTTCTCAGGAGAAGAGACCAGAGTATCTCAGCACTGCTGATCAAGGAGTTATGGTCAATACACCTCATGAACCACAATATATAAAGACACATTTGTATGCCTCCTCTCTGTACTCAAGCTCTCACTCTTTCCCCCCTCCCCCACTCCTTTCAATAGAAATTAAAGCATACATATAACCATGACAGACGAACAAAATAGCAGCAAACTTTGCAACAAGCAAAACCAGTGTTCTCCTGGTAAAGTTACAGATGCATCCTCTCAGCTTTATTTTTCAGAGCTTGGGACACAGACATCTGCTGTGCTTTACAGGATCTGACATCTTGCACATCATTTACACCCACTTCAGCAACTCCATGTTTTACTGTACCTCTTCAGTGAGACTGCAGATGCATAACATCCTCCAAGATTAATTTTACACAAATCTAAATCAATATTTAAATAGACATCCCATCAGGTTTTGGGGTTTTTTTGTCTCCATATCATGAAAATGAATATATTAGGAGGGAAAGTTAATGAGGAGGGCAATCATGTTTGTTGCAAACAATCTTCTGCAAGATTAAGTTTGCAAGAAAAAAAAACACACATCTCATTTCTGTGTCATGGCCAGCATTTTAGCAACAGAGAAAGATATAGGTGCCAACCTAGCAAAGACTACATGAGTAACTTACGTGGTACAAACTCTATGACTTAATTCAACTGCACAAGCACTTGCTGAATCTAGCTTTTATTTTTTAAATAAATACCTAAAGAATGCCAATACATAGACATCAAGACATAAAAAGCAAGGAATGAAGATGGAAAGAAATCCCACATCACAACTTACACATTTCCCCACCTGTTAAAAATTCTGTTCTGTTAAGGTATTACCATTTTACTACCATTATCTAAACATGCAATATTTGATGGCTTGCTTCTAGAAACTCAGGCTCTTAAGTGTTTGGCCACACTCTAGTTTCATTAAAATAGGTTTGTAACTCCAGATCTCATGGTTGCAAATAAAACCAGGAAGACTGTATATGAACAACAAAAACCCACCAAATATGCTGATTTATATTTTCATTATTTCACATGCTTTTTAGTGGCAAAATATTCAATATTTGACCAATAATTCTGTTCATGTATTAAAACAATCTAGACAGGAAACTATATATAGATTAAGAAAACTACAGGCATTTGAGTTTTTTTGTGTATGTACATATATATGCACACATTTATATATCTTTTACCCTGAGGTAAATCATAGAATCATAGAATGGTAGAGATTGAAAGGGACCTTTAGAGATCATCTAGTCCAACCCCCCTGCAGAAGTAGGTCCACCTACATCAGGTCACACAAGAATGTGTCCAGGCAGGTCTGGAAGACCTCCAAGGAAGGAAACACCACACCCTCCCTGGGCAGCCCGTGTCAGGGCTCCATCACCTGAACAGTGACATTGTTTTTTCTTATGTTTAAATTGAACTTTTAATGTTCCAGCTACATCCCTTTACCCCTTGTCCTGTTGCTAGGTACAACAGAAAAAAAAATGATGTCCCAACCACTTAAGATCTACCATTTATATACTTATAAATATTAATGAGAACCCCCCTTCAGTCTTCTCTACACTAAAAAGCCCCAGTTTCTGCAGCCTTTCCTCATAAGGAAGATGCTCCAGTCCTCCGATCATCTTGGTGGCACTCCACTGGACTCTCTCCAGCAGTTCTCTGTCCCTCTTGAGCTGAGGAACTGTCATGGTTTGATATAATAGCCTTTTCTGGTAAGGGACAAGGGGCTGTAAAGATGGCGCAGGTAAGAAGTTGTTTGCAACTCTTCCCAGCTCTGAGCCAGATCCACTTCTGGGGCTGAGCCAGTTAGATGCCTCCACGATCACTTTTTAAGAAGAAGCCGGAAGAGGAGATTTCTTCCTCCATCTTCTTCCTGCTTCTTCCTTCTTTCTGCCCTTTCTTCTTCTTCTGGCTGGTGGTGGTGCAAGGAGTAGGAACAGTGGGAGAAACAACCATGCGGACTCCAAGGCTAGTGATGAAAGAGAGGAGGAGGTGTACCAGAGCAGACTCCCCTACATTCTGTGGAGAGACCTAGTGAAGCTGAGATTTATTTTCATGTCTTTAAAGACTCTGCATCAGTGGCGGATAAAGCTGGCTCAAGACCAGGAGCAGCGACTCATTTTGATACAGCAGGACCCGGACCAGGGGCAGCGATTCACTTCACTACAGACCCCAAGCCAGGGGCAGTGATTTTCTTCTTTAAAACTATGGCCAGAGCAGGCCGTGTCCTGGAGGAGGGACCCAATATCCACAGCTGTAACTGTGGGAAGGAACCCACGACAAAGCAGCTCATCAAACCTGTGCCCAGAAGAGGCCTCTTCCCAAGAGAGGGACCCTATAGCTTCAGAAACTGCAACCGTGGAAAAGAATCCACACCAGAGATCTTCATCAAGGACTCTGTGCTGAGAGAGGGACCCCATATCAGCAGAAGCCGCAGCTGCTGTGAACAATCCACACAAGAGAAGTTTGTTAAGGACTGTGTCCCGAGAGTTTGT
>WBNH01002371.1:114131-124433 GCA_013401255.1 Urocolius indicus | reverse complement strand
AGATGAGGCCTCATCAGGGCAGAGTAAAGGGGGAGCAGAACCTCCCTCGACCTGCTGGCCACACTCTTCTTGATGTATTCCAGAATGCCATTGGCCTTCTTGGCCATGAGGGCACATTGCTGGCTCATGGTTAGGTTTTTTTTTTTTTAATTTTTATATTAATTTCATTCTTGTTAATTTTTGCAATAGACTGCTTCACAGAATGCTGACATAGTACCAGGTAGTATAACAGTAAAAACAGTGGACAATTTAAAAACAACACAAAACAAAAATCCACACTATCTGAGGATTACAGAGCCTGAATATAACATACCCTTGGTCTATAAAACTTGTATTTCTTTCATAGATACTAATGTCATATTAACAGAAGGCAAAGAACCTCTTGGTTCCATGCTAGGTAAAACAGCATTTTTTGAGCCAACCCACAGAGAAACACTTCACAAAATTGCTTGTAGAAGGGACTACACTTCCTTCAGCTCTGCATGCACTTATGAGCATCCTAACAGTACTTAGAAAATCATAGGGTGATTCTGATGACTTTTTTCCCGTTAACAACCTTTTAAAACATTTAATGCATTTCACGTTGGGCAAAACATTATTCTAAAGAAAAGAACTTTCAATAACTTCTAACTTAAGCTGTAAACTAATCAACAGACTTGAGAGGAGAGCTGCTGGCTAGAGAACTTGACTCCTCTATCGTACCTTTTTATGGTTTAGCTCTGCAGAAATCAAAGGATTAATACAAGAGATACTGGACAAACCATGTACTCTTTTAAATCAGGCTTGATGACAATAAGGATTCCTTCTGGTTTAATATATCTATAACGAATAACAAGAACAGCAGACATAGCTTCACAGAGAATACTACTAAAACAATAATTTTTCTTTCATTATTTTACTGACCAATCACCAAAATTGCCTTAGCATAAAATTTGATTTGAAGAGCTTTTTCAGCAATGTAATACGTAATGCTCAAAAGAATTCTCCTAAAAATGACAGCAGATTTGTATCAGCTAAGGTATAAACAGATTCAGATGCAGCAAGATGCAACTCACCAGGTTGCTCAAAATGTGATTTTACTTTATTTGTCCAACGTCCAAGAATGTTCAGTCGATATTTTTTCATTTCATGCCTCACAATACAATTAGGAAGACTGAGAAAGGCAGAAGGGAGACTTGGGACTGAAGCCTAGAGACAGCTCTACTTACTTACCCACAGTTTCCCCTATGGAGAAATTTTAAGACTGGTAGGCCTGGAAAATGATTGGAAATGTGGAAGGGCAGGAGCAGAACTGTATGAAGGGCAAGTGCTGATAGCTCTCAGATTAGCTAGTTACCACAGCGCCAGCACACATCTATCTCTGTGCACGTTCCCCAGACATCCAGGTTGCAATACAAAGGAAAGGCAAGAAATCCCAATGACAGGTGGCACAGGAAGGGAAGACTTCCTGCCTCCTAGAGGCTTTGACAGTTTGTTTTATAACACTTCTTAGCAGTTAGGAGACAGAAATTAAACTTTGTTTCAAAGTTCTTCCAAAACCTATATAAACTGTTGTGCAATCTGTAAGGAAAGAGATTGTTTTTTTTTTTTCCAATTCTCAGAGCATCAAAATGGAGAATTGATCAGATCTGGATTTTTCCATCATTTAACAAACTTTCCAATGTCTTTTTTTTTCATTGTAAACGTTTAAGTAAAATTTCAGAATTCCTTATGACATCAAATGGGGGGAGATACCAAGTGCAAAAATGTGGTTTTTTATACTAAAACATTTCACTTCAAATGCATATCAAGATACTGTTTTGATATGCTCAGTATAAGCACTGTACACAGTTTATTATACTTCCTCTAGAAAAGGAGAAAAACAATTTCTCAAATTGGAATTGCTACAAGAAGGCTAATTGTTAACAGACAGTAACATAAGTAATGTGAAAGGAGAGACACAGACCATATACGCCTACTGGAAATCCACATATAACTCCAACAATTTAAAGGATAGCACTAAAATTAGCAAAACATCCTGTTGAAAAAAAAAGCTATGGAAACATTACTTAATAAAAAGAGATTTTACCATAACCCTGAATATCAAAGATAACACTATTTCACACTATAAATCCTTTAGCTGATCATATGAAATAATGTCTTTAAAATCTGCAACCACTACATTTAGGATTAGACAACAGAAAAACAGATGCAAGTAGATGAGACCAAAAGAACTGAGCTAGCGCACAGATGGACAAAGTCAGCCTACAGCCAAGGACCCAGAAAATACAGGCAGAAGTTTCTGCTGTCTTACAGACTTTGCATAACCCTGGCTGGTCATTCTGCATATAGTTTTGCAGTATTTCTGAGGCAATCTGTCAGGAGTGAAGTTTCATGACACAGTCTCTGATGAAACAGAGGACATTCTGCCCTTTGTCAGCAACAGCCACCTGTGGCACATTTCTGTTTACTCCCCTGTCCCAGCACAGATGCTTACCTGACTACAGCAAGCTGGGGAAGGAGAAATCTCTACTGAACTCTATGTGATCCTTTGTTGCAGAGTTAACTTTCCTCTGGTTTAAGGGTCTTAGGCAAACATACATTGCCATCAGGCAGTGCTGGCACAAGGGAGAGGTGACAGCACGCAGCTAGAGCACATGGACTGAATCCTTTTCACAGATAGCCTACAACTGGTTTGGCACAGTGGCACTACTACAGTACACCCTTCAGGGCTTGGCATCCACTTCCTCTTATGACCTTCATCTTCCTTGAGCTTCTATTCTCCAGTCACTGTCATCTCACACCTTTCATCTCAGCTGGTCACATGAAGGCAAAAGCCCTGATGTTAGTCAAAAGGAGACAGATTATTATAGCAAATTAAATAGTGGGTGACTTGCTTCCTCCATTCATTTTGCCCAAAATGCACTAGGAATTCCTCACATAGCCTAGCTCTGGGGTTGGAACAGTAACATTTCATGGTGACTTGGTGGGGGAGATCAAGGTGGTACATAATACAGGCTTTTACTTCTTCAAGCCAACCTGTCTCCAGTCCTGTAGGAATAGAACCATAGATAAAAGACCCATAACAACAAGAGTGCCTTCCTTTCTTTGAAAGATATTATGATGATAAATGCATTAAGGATTATGAGATGTTCAGATACTGTGGTAATAGGGGAGCTAGAAGTAGCTAAGATAGATAAAGTGCTATAAAATAATGCAGAGAAAAAAAGAAATCCAGCTTTAGAAAGAGCACAGTACTTTTTGTAGTTAATATTTACATGCCATCTGTGAACAAGGAAGGTACTTACATCAGCTTTGTTCAGGCTTGAGTTGGTAAAATAATGCAAACTAGCTACATGTAAACCCTTGTCCAAATGTAAACCCTCCTTGATTGCCTTCCTATTCTGTTGACCCACTTTACACAAATACTACAGAACGAGTACATTCTTATTTTGTCAGACCAGTCAAATATATAGAGGGAAATTCGTTTACCAAATATTTGATAGCTCTTATGTGGCTTTAGAAGTCGGACAGAGGGGAGAAAAGAAAAAAACCAACATCACCTGACACAGAAACATCAGTCAAAGAGCACATAGGAAGTTAAGTACAGGAAGTAACTACAGTAGTAGTTATTATATTAACTGCATGCATCTAGCCAGATAGCAAAAATACTTTTTTTCTAAACTATTCTCATGATAATTTTTTAGAAACAAAGGCTTCTGTTCATGCGAGTTTCTAAACAGATAATTCGTTATCAGAATGAAAGGACCATATTCATTGAGCTGCTTGCTTCAAATACATTTCTCCAGTTCAGAAACACAGACAGTAAAATGCTCTACATTTTACTCGATTTGCTTGTGTTGCTCTGCTGTTCATACAGCTTTAGTAGCTCAATGACAGGATGTCTTGTGGGAAATAGGAAACAGTTAAACCGAAGGGAGACACAAATCCTGTTAATTCTAATGACTTGGGTACTTCTACAGTGAGTTTGCAATCAGAAAGTATTCCTGCTCCTTGGGAGACAATTCTCAGAAGGCTGCTCTTTACCAAGAAAAACAGAGCTGAAGTGACAAAAAAATATAAAGATTATGATCACTTAATAGGAAACAATAAAAGCCAATACAATTTTTCAGTAATGAGCTAAAAATGTTTAGATCCCAGGAAACTTCTCTTTCTGTTTGGTATTTCTGTTTTTTCAGATTAACACACAAGCATACACGTCCCTGTGGCTCCATTTCTGCCCTTTGGCTATCATAGCCACCATCTCAGCAATTGAGAATATTATCAGCCCTGTGAGAAAGAAAAGTGTTTTTAAACAATAAATACAAAGCATCTCTACCTGATGAAGATCCTTGTGAGATGCCCTGCATCAAGTGCCATTCTCTCATCAATGATCAGACTGACATCTTTCAAGACAACTGCTCTTTTAATTTGTTTTTGGGTTTTTTTTGTTCTGAGTTTATAGGAGGGTTGTTGGTTTGGGTTTTTTTTTTTTTTGGAATTATGAACAAGGCCATTCAATACAAACACTGATTGCTCAGATGGAGGAGTTAAACAGAAAGTGGTTTTAAACACTCACATTGTCTCTCCTCACAGATTCATTAGATTGGTAAGTGCTTGTTTGTAATTCCCACTTTGTCAGCACTACAATATCACTGCAGTATCTGCCACGCAGAGACAAAAAACTGAGTAGGAAGGAGCTGTCAAATAAAAAAGGATCTTAAAGACTGTAAATCACCATAGTATGGAGTATATGGCGGACGAGGGTAATCATTAAAAACATATCAATCAGTGGGAGCAGTTTTGTTAAGGAGAGTGAGAAATAAAGAAGCAGCAAAAGAATAAAAATATGTTGAAGGTCTTGAGCACTACCAAACAAATGCCTCTGAAAATGGACCTGGCACACTGTGCAAGCCCAGCATGAATTTCTTCAGACAGTGCTTGTAATTGGGCTTTTTCTTTTCACTGTAAAAGAAAGATGTCAATTTCACAATTCTATTCAGAAGCCTGCCTCATGTCACAAACAAAAAGTTTGTGTTACATTATGCACTTGCAGAACTAGACCATCTTCAGAGTGTTTCTGTGCTTACTAGACAGATGGCAAATCTCTGCTGTTTGGATATGAAAACTAGGAGCCTCTAAAGACACCAGGGAAGTATAGAAACAGTCAAAAGGAGTGAGAGGGCAGAAAAGATTGAAAGGACCCAGAAAGAGACAGTTTCAAGGTATTTTATTAATCAACAAATCCATATATGCTGAAGGGCAAGCCCTGAACCACTCAGCTCCTGTTTTGTAACTGAAGATGCCTCTTACTCTTGTATTACACATAGAAGAATGATCATGAATGCACTTCTTTGCAGTATAGCTATGCAGCACCAGGACAAACAGAAATAGTGTAATGTTTAGGAACACTGGATGTCCCAGACGAGAGCAGAGCTACAGTCTTTGAGTAATAAGCCAATATATCCTTGTGCCTTTTGGCTTCATGGAAGATTTTCCTACATGTATGAACCTCTTAAAAATCATCTCACTTCTCTTTCCACTTTACTGTACAGCTATGGAAAAAGAAAACCAAAATGACGAACACAGTATGAAGGACAAGGATTGCCAGCAGAAAAAGGCTCTGTGTGATGCAAGTCTCTGCAAAATCTACAAATTAACCAAAAAGGGAAAACATAATGCACAAAGTTGCATTAATGTGGCTTTAGGAGAGTCTGCTGAAAGATCAGGGTAAAAATGAACGTACACTGAGAAACTAGAAAGCAGCAGACTACAATATATATTAGTCTGTTCAAAGTTACATGACAGCAGTAAGGAAAGTAAAATAATCAAATGCATTAATGCTAGTCACAGGGGAATAGAAATAGATTTTATAAATATATTTAGTGTGTTAAATAAACAGAGGGAAACAATCAGTGGTGATTACAAACAATTTATTTAACAGTCTTTAATAAGCTCAATGGCTTGAAGAAGGGAAGCTGCTTCAAAAGTCATTAAAAAAAAATCAGCCTTTCTTTTGGCTGACTAGTCAAGAAACATCCATAAAAACCCTAAAGGTAAATTTGGTCCCACTGTGGTAAAATGGGATTTTATGAATTACTTAAATTTTGCCCTTCAAGTGTCAGCTAACATTCACCTTCCTGTGAAGCAACAGACATAGATCTCAATGGAGAACTTTGTTTTCAATCCTTGAGTTATTACCCTGCAGAGGGTAACAGTCCTGTCAGAATCTGTGAACTTGGGAGCTTGAGCTACTAGTTGAAGACTTGCCATGGCTCACAAACTGCTAGAAGTGAAGTACTATAAACAGAGACACAGCAGTAATCCTGCCATTCTCATCAGCCCGACACTAGCCCTGTACAGTATGGATTAATTTCCCAGGTTGAAGATGAGGAAATCACTGAGCAATTATCATCCCAACAGATGGACTCATCCCAACTTATGGACTTGGTTACCCCTCTAATAATGTGATGGAGCTGCAGCTGTAACTGGCAAGAACACTCTGAAAAACAGTCTGCAGGTCTCAAAATGCAAAGGGCGCCAGCTATTGATCAACAGGCCAAACACTGGACAGCTTTACAACATGAAATGCTTGAAACTTCTTAGATGACCACCTTAAAAAGAAGCACTGCATGCACTCAGTTAAACTCAGGTCAATCTGGTCTTCAGAGAAACAGCCAATGACGGCATGGACCAGTAAATAACTCCTCAGAGTTATTTGCAGAGTGAGATGTGCAATAGTGTTCTATTAAGCAGCACTATTAACTAATAATTGAATGTTAAAAGGACATCTTTCAGTGGAAACAATAGAAGACACAAGAAGTAGTAGCGATAGCAAAGTCATACTGTCATTTCAAAAAGGAAAAGCACAGTAGACAACCAAAGCTCTATGTCCTTGCCCAAAATTATTTTTCCCCCTACTTCCCTTACTACATTGCACCATTACACTGAAAACTTGAAAGATTTTAAATAAGCTATTCTTGAGGATCGTTTCACAACAAAATTTCTTGTTATATCTGTTGTTGTCCTTACTGATTATCATTCCATAAAGGTGTTTCATACATACACTCTGCATGCTACAATGGAAGCACTGTGCTCTCACTTGCTGTTTACACTTAGACATTTCCTCTGTTCTCTCAGGCATCTGTCAAGTTGCTTCTCTCCTACCAAGGGCAGAGTAAGATCTGACTGTGCTATCACAGACAACGGGCCCATATCTGTTGCCGACGGAAGGAAGACCCGGGCACTCAATATGAGTGATCAACGAGCTTCGTTTATTAATCGTGCTTACCCAATATTTATACTCTAGTTAATTAACTCATACATAGTGCAAAGCTGAGCTCCTAATTGGTGCATGTACAAAGGATCAGTCCCTCCCGCTTTTCCCATGCCTTTCTTACTGCAAAAACAACCTGTTATTGTACAATTGCAACAGTCAAAGATAGTGTGGCCTTGCCTCCCCAGCTACACCAGCTGTGTGCTATGATTAACACATTCCTCCTCAGTCAGCTGCAAAACATCTAGGTGCTTTTTCTCATGCAACCATTTTCCCACACATATCACCAGCAGGGAAGAGAATGCCTCTAACAAACCACCAAGCAATGCACAGAGCAATGCACTTGGCATTCTCTCACTAAGCCTGACCTGCCTCCATATCTCAGTCCATCTACAGCCCATTTCCTGCTGATTGCTCCCATTGCAGCCAGACCACACTCACAAAGCACTTGGGGAAATACAATTCAGTTTAATTGTGGATAATGCAGCAGGAAAAAATAATTTGAGAAAAACAAAACCAAAGAATAAGTTAAAGCAATAACTGCATGCCACAACACATTAACTCCTGCACTGGAAGTCAGCTGCCATAGTCATTTCCATTTAGCCTGCCTCCCAGGATGATTAGGCTTCCCTCTCTGAATAACCTGCACAATTCCAACTCTGGCAATCCCATCCAACAGCAAACACGCATTTCTTACAGCTCCTATGGGGATTTATTCAAAACACTTTACAGCATGGGACTAAAGAAGCTGGAAAGAGCAGAGAAGAAAACAGAAGTGCCTCACAACTTCTGCTTGGGCTCTAGGGTTGGAGAGATAGCAGAATATCAGAGCTACCCCCAAATGCTTTTCATTGCAGTCTTCCATAAAATTCCTGTCACAACAGTCACACTCAATTACTAAAAAAAACATTCTTCTTCTAGCTCTGCATATAATTTCAGCATGCTAATTCACTCTTTTCCTACTAGTTATATCCTACCATCAGACATATTAAAAAGGAGTCTTTTGCCAAGAAATCAAATTGTGTTAGAGTGAATTAAGACAGGATAAAAGCTGATGGGTATTGTACCAGGCCAACAGAGAATAACTGTCCCTGAACAAAGCAACATCCCATGGCAACCCTTACAAAAGGCCATCCAGACAAGCTGACTGTCATAATGTCAGACAATGGTCAGAAGTGCCAGCAGCTGGTAAGAAGAGACAGAAACCCAGCCCTGAGGATAAAACAATTGAAGAGTAAAGGTTTCTACTAATCCAAAGAAGAAACATCTCATTTTTTCCAATGTCCCTTGTATCTTAAAATGGACCCTTCCCATCCTACTTGGATGCCAGAATACTTGGTTTGAAGTGGAGGAACATAGCTCCTGAAAACAAGTAACACGACTTTCACAGCCTGACTCATTAATTCTATCATCTCTTATCTTCAAAAGCCCTGTTAGAGAGCTGATCCTCTGGAGTCACTCCCCTCATTGCTACACAGTCCATCATAGGGTGCATTTATTCCTTCCACTCTGCCCCTCACTTCAAAGTCTACAGGTAGTCAAACAGTGGAACTGAAACCACAACCAAAACCACAACCACAGGTTCAAGGACAAACAGCTCAGAGAGAAAGCAGGAGGAGAAAGAAAACAACACTGAAGAGGAGAGTTCTGGCAGAGCTCAGAGAAGACTTTGATTAATAGTAGTAGGATTATCAGGATTCAGAAACCCCTGACAAAAAGATAACCAAACAGGTCATTCTCTATCTGGTTCAATTTAAGTATCATGAGAAGGTCGTATTTCTTCCTTGGTACTCAGGAACAGGGTCGGTGAAAGCTCCAGGAGTCCTTCATAACACCCCTCAGTTCTTTGCTCCTTATTACCTCTGTTTTCATCCCAGAGTACCAGCTATCCCTCCCTCTGTGCATTTATGGGTTTGGCACATCCTCTAAACAAGCTCCCCCTGTACCACAGTCTAGTGAATCTGGGTCCTCCTCCCACTACCTCACATGCTATGGACTCCATCCCTCAGCAGGGGCAGGGCATATTGAGAGACTTCAGGTCATTTCCTTCAGTGTCAGTTCCCCTCTGTACCCTTCCCTGACTTTCACCAGAATACATAGTTCTTTGCTCCTAACTGCCTTCTATTCAGATAATCTGAAAGGAACAGAGTCATCCAATTTAAAGGCACTATTTATTGAACCAGTGGGAGAAAGATGGCAGAAAGGGAGTGGTGCAAAATATTGGTGTGTGACAAGCCTGGAAGGTTCAGGTGTTGGAAAGACACTCTGACAAGAAGGTGCAATTGTGGATAGCATAGCTGAGCAAAGATACAGCTCTGAGAAGAGCCAACCTGTGATACAAATATGAAGAACACAATGTACAGTATTTCTTCAGATCAATCTAACCGGAGCAGACATTAGTGTAGTGACAATAACGGTTGTACTCCACATAGGAGCTTGCACCAAAAAAGTACAGAGGGAAAGTGAAACAACTGAGCAAATGTCATGGGAAGAAGTTCCTTCTTGGACCTATTTTTATTTAAATTGGATGTAACAGATATCCTGATGCATTTGGAAAACTGTAGCAATTTTTCCATTCTATAGTTGTATATTTGCCACCTTTTACTAAAGACAACAGGATTGGATAACGATTCTGGAGACAGGGAGGAAAAAAAAACTTGGCTCCAAGTCACAACAACAGAAAATCCATTTACTTAAGAGATGTTCCTATGGGTTTATTCCTCTATAGCCACAAGACAAATTTGTATCACACACACAGCAAGTCAGAAAGGGAAGGAGAAGGAGAGGTGAAGGGAAGAGAGAGTGCTTCCCCATCCACTCTTTGCAACAATATTAAACATTTCAGTATCTCTATCTTCTGCTAAAGAGGCACCTCTGACTCCTTATCTCACTGGAAAATGTGGACATTTCAAAAATACTTGCTTTCTGATAGTTACATAAGCAGTGCATCTCTGTAAGTACATTGTGACCACAACATTGCTGCAATATCATTGGGAATGAATTCCTTTATGGCCCTTCCCGAGCTTCTGGCTATGTCTTGAAAACAT
>WBNH01002371.1:78727-113812 GCA_013401255.1 Urocolius indicus | reverse complement strand
GCAGGGAGGGGGGCACTCTACAGGAGTGGTTTCCTCTGCATCTGATAAAGCTGTTATCAGCCAGCTCAAAGATGGACCTGATGCTGGCCAAGGCCATCAACAATCATGCTAGCATCTCTGGGATAATGCATTTAAAGAAGGAGAAGAAAACCCAAAAACACAATGGCAATTTCAGCCAGAGGGAGGACAGAGGGGTGGGGTGAAGGTGTTCTAATATTTAGTTTTTATTTCTCATTATTCTACTCTGATTTAATTGGCAATAAAAGAAACTAATTTCTACAAGTTGAGTCTTTTTTTGCCTGGGACGGTAAGTCTGGAAATAAGTCGTCCCTATCCTTATCTCAACCCATGAGCCTTTCTTTAGTTTTACTGTCCTGTTCAGTTGAGGAGGGGAAGTTATAGAGTGGCTTTGGCAGGCACTTGGTGTCCAGCTAGGGTCAACATCCCCTAACTTACTAGCTGAAGACATAATCGCTGTTTTGTACTTATGCTTCATACCTTGGCTCAACATTTATTAAAGCTTTCCTAAATCATTTAGCAACACTAGGGTGTCCAGTCAAACAATGGACTCACTGCAAGTCACATTCCTGACAGCAAATGTGAATGAAATCTTGCAGTCTATTAACAGCAAAAAGGGAACAGATCCTCACATTGCAATTACAGAGGTCTCACTGAGGCATGGTATGAGGTATGCAGTGTCAAATGAAAATGTGTTAGCTAGATAAAAATTCTCAAGAGTCACTCTACCTTAAACTTGACTTCTGGAAAATCTGAAAGCAACAGTCTATATTACCATTAATAGTATTGTTGCCCTAATAAAAACACGAATATACTACACCCCACAGTCAGACATAATAAAGACTGTTCTCAAACCAGCATTTGATTAGGCATAAAAGAGCACACAAGTTCAACAGCAGCAAAATCACACAGAGCAACAGGCCTCTGAACATCATTCAGGTAACAGAGGGAAAAGTCAAGTTCCAATCTTTTCCATTAGGCACTTGTAGTAAGCAGACTGGCCTACCTTCTCTAGAGTTGATTTCTTAATTATTATTTTATTTCTAAATCAAGATGAAAGCTGTACAGAGATGGAAGAAGTAATTTAAATAACACACCTGTCAGTTTTCCACAGCTAAAATACCAGTGGCTCAGAGCAAAACTGACTGAGCTTCTTCACAATTATTAGCCAGAATGTGGAATATAGTATCGAGTAGAAAGAAAAGTATGCTACACTTATTTGCATAATGTATATTTTTTAAATATATAATGTAATTTTTTTGCAACATTATATCAATTATTTACAGAAAAGCTTTAATAAATTTAACTGTGTTGCTCCCACTTATCAACCACTTTACAATAATATAAAGCTCATTTCCCGATGCACTGAAATTATACTAAACCATGCATGCTGGCAAACACAGAAACCTTTTTACTCCCCATTTACAAAATGACATCTACTCTATTTCCATCTTTGTTTTCAGACACAAAATTACTTTAGCATTTTATTTCTTAATCTGTCAAATAGCATCATCAAAAAAACAGCGAGTAACATTTGCTCCTCATACCCCTATAGATTCAAAATTACAAAAGCTACACATAACATTTCACCAAACTTGCATATTAGACACAAAAGAAATAATGTAAACTATCTGCCTTTTTTTTATAGAAATGTCCTCTCTGCTAAAAAGTCTGCAAACGTTTCTAACACCCATGAAGAAACAAAGCCTGACAGATTTATTATTACCAAGTGCCTGCTACATAACTATAGTGGAAGGCAGTTTTCCATTATTAGCTGAATTTTCAACCAAGTCCATCTTTCTATTAGATTAAAGTCAGTCTCGTTCTGGTCTCAGAGGCACACGAACGCAAAGAGATAATAAAAGCCATCAGCCCTAATGCTGCCTCTAGCATTTGAAATTTTATCAGTCCAAGAAATTAACAGCCAAAAAATAATGGAGAAAGGGATGTTTCTTCTACTTCCTTTATAATCATACCACATATCAAGACCAAATGCAAGCAAGAGGCCTTGGAGAACACTTAAAAATAAGCATATGAATACAGATCAATCATCATTTACTTCATCACCCGCTACAGTCTGTCTGCCACAGCTTCACACTTTGCTCTTTGCATTCCTATACTCTGATCTCAGGAAGGCTGATTCACCTGCTGTCCAAAGGAATACATTGCACACTCATAATTAAATATGTATAGCTATGATCAGAAACCAAGGATTTTTTTTTATATATAAGCAGGGTAAATAAAACACATTAATAAAATTAGGTCCAGAGTGTTTTTCTAGACAAGTGACTATACCTGGAGAGTTTAAGTCATCTATTTTTAATCATTTCCTAGTTATTTATTTGGTCAGGATTTTCATAGATTCTTGTCTTTGTTGTTGCAAAACTGAAGGGGCAAAGAGCAAGCTGGCTGTGGCACCACAGGTAGCACTAACAGCATGAAAGGGAAGGTAATTACAAGTCCCAGGCCAAAGTACTCAGAACAAGAGAGAAGACTCAGGCTAAGTTTAGGATACAGCAAAGAGATAAAAACCAGACTACATCAGGAGTTAGCAGAGAAGGTGGGGAGGTGAAGAATGCATCTGGTTCCCCCATCCAGATATATTTGACAAGTAGAGGACAGAATTCAGATCTGTATGTAAGCAAAGAAACTGTGACAAAGAAGCTTTCTTAGAGTACCAGAGCCTGAGTAAAAAGGTTGGATGGAGCTGCCAGTAGAGGATTAAGAGAAGCAGTCAGAAGGAAAAAGATGACAGTGTCCTGGTACATAAACCAAAACCACTGCAAAACAAACAAATTGCTCAGCAGTGGTATGTTGCTGGCCAAAGGGCCTCAGAAGCAGGATGCAGTGAAAAAGGAAGGTGATGAGTCTGTGATGTGGAATTGATGATTGACAGTGACAGACAGACAGCAGAAGGAGCTAAGTCAAGAAAATGTATGTTTCTTTAAAAAGATCACTATGATCCATGACTATCAAAAACAGTATTGCTTATCATTGCATGGTTACCATATGGCGTCACTGCTCAGCAGACATATTCATAGACCTTGTGAGAGCATTTCCATACTTAAAAATATTTGTATTTCTCTAACTTATGTTCTGGATATCCCTGTACTTCTACAACTCTAGTTTGAAACAATGATTCAACCACATTTCCAACACAAATTTCTACTACTACTACTGTTGGTGATACTTTTCACCAGTTGATGTCAGGGCTCATTTACAAACCAGGTCAGCATCATTATCCTCATTTTACAGATGAAAAATGAAGGTGCTGTAGATCAGCCTGAATTATTAATGTGAAATCTGAACCCTAAATTCATTTTACTGTCATTCTCTTTGAAAAATTCATTTGTACTCCTGCAGTAAAGGTATTTTTTTCCATGTATTTCTAACACATGTCAAAAGTACCTGGAGCTTAGTAGGGGCCATTTTTAGCATCTTTTAGGACTCTAAATAAATAAAATAGCAGTGCCAGACTCCCATACTACTCAAAAGAAATCCATTCTCCCCTGACCTTGTCCCTCTGTATCAGCATGTTCTACTTCAAATCTTGCATCTCTAGGAATTACAGGATCATTTTGGATGGAAAAGACCTTTAAGATCAGAGTCCAACCACTAACCTAACACTGTCAAGCCCACCACTAAACTATGTCCCTCAGCAACTTATCTACACCTTTTTTTTTGAAATATCTTCAGGGATGGTGAATACCCAGCATTAAGTCAATAGTGTAGAAATCTCCAGGTGAAAGTTTCTACATAACTCAGAAAATAAGAAAGAAAAAAAAAAAATCTTTCCTGGTTAGGAATCTGATTCAGCCCTCATTGATTTTTATAAGATGCTTAGTGCATGTCATTGTAATATCAGTCATGTTGATTTAAATCCTACAAAACCTAATGTAAAAAGCCAGGCTACAGAACATTCTATCGCCCAAGAACCACAGCATTTAACAGGTGATCAGGAGCCACCTGTGACATCAAAAGACATGACAGAATTCAAAGGCTTGGACCAGTGTTCCTTTAAGACAAAAAGTCTAGCCTGTCAAAATAACAATACATGCCTCACCTCAGCATACATCCTTCTGACAGCAGTGCTGGAGAATGCCAGAGCCTTTCTCCTTCTCTGAGGAATATCCTCTGCAGATCATCTAATTGCGAGAGGAGGAAAACTCTGATCCTTAACAGCTGAATAAATATTTAATTATTTTCATAGCAGCAAGCTAAACATAAAAGCAAATTATGTTAGCCATACTTAAGTAGGTAGGATCAAGTACTCAGTACTGTGTTTGCTTCTTGATCTTAACAAAAAGATTTTTAGCAAATGACTAAGCATACTAAGTGGCACAGTCAATGGGAAAAAATTAAACAAGTACAGTAGCATCAGCAGCATTAGACCCTTAGCTATGTATGAAGAAGAATATTAGAAATGACAGTAGAAAAAGCTTCACATCGTAAGCACAACCTTAGATCTTTTAGCTACATCAGCAAGGAGCACGAGTAAGCCCCCAAACATAAATTTCCTTTTTTAATTTTGTTTCATCCCTTGAGAGAACTCTGACACTGCAATCCCAAGCGGACAACAAGTCATACATCATCACTCAAAGAACAGATGCAGAACGAATAAATCGTGCTTGCAGCAGCCTGTTTGTACATACTGAAGCACCACATTAATTTGAATGCAACTTGTTATGGGTGCAGGAAAAGCTTCAGGGACAAAAACTAAAGCAAACTCATCATGGAGACTGTCAGTTACAGATAGCTCAAATTCCACTCTGCCTTCAGGTCTTTTTCCACAGTCTCCTCAACTGCAAAGTAGCCACTATACTTTTTTTTTTTTTTTTTTTTTTCCTAAAAGAGCAGGAAAAGGCTAATTAAGGCATGAAAATATACAGACTGGTCAAGTGTTATATACCAAAATTACGGCAGAACATTACACGACCGTTATGCTCTTCTGTGAACTGATCTGAGCTTTTGCAGCAATTTGTGGCTTCATCTACCAGTGCAACTTGGGGGTTGATTTGCTGACTAAATGCTGCTGCACGAAAAAAGGTAGCACATTTCACCTTTGATGCCCTACTGTCAAATGAAGCCAACTAACTAGCCAAGTTTCTAGCAGAAGCCTGCAGCTACAGCTCCTGCCTCAGATACTACATGCATCAGTCAGTAAGTCATTTGAGAGGCCTGACCCTGCCCTCAGATCTTGTGCAATTTCCCTGCTTGTGGTTTTTCTGTGGTGTAGAGCTAAACTAACCCAGGCACAAATTATGAAGAAGTTATTTCACAAAATATTTGTAAGCCTATCCTATTTGGGAGTCATGCTAAACTTTAAGATAAAAAAAAAAAGCCTTCTCAGGATTTCTACAAAAACCTCATTTTTAAATTCCTGCAGATTGATGCCTTCAGTGGTAGCACTGTTCATATTTCACATATTCAAACCAGTATCTCATTTGGCTTTCCTTTTCCAAGTATGACACAAAAGGGGTAGGTCAGAAGACAAGGAGAGAAGAAGGGGAACCAAGTAGCTTGGTGACAGTCACAAACCAGCAATTCTCCATCCTGCCAGAATGGAAAAAGAAGCAGCCTTTTATATCACCCTTCACATCCCTCAGACTCCACTCCAGGTCAGCTTTGGCTTTTCTAACCCCATCACTGCAGTCTTGGACATTTACTCGACGTACTGGCTGGGCCACCTAAATCTACTTCCACCTCTTGTGCCCGAGTTTTGTCAGGAACTTCTCACTCACCCACAGAGACTTCCTGCCACCTTTGCTTTCATGCTTATTGGGATAGTCAGCTCTTTAGCTTTTTTAAAAAGCTCCTGAGCTTGTTGAATACATTTTCTCCACCTGGGCTGAGGTTGAAAAGGCCTAAAAGATTTAGAAATGCCATCTTGAGACCAAGATGGACTGGGAGAAAGCCAAAGGCAGAGTAGCAGCAGAGAGTATACAAGCTCTAAGGACCTTGCACTATGGTCCCTCTATGGTTGGCATGGATTGCAAAGCACCGTGCAATTTCTGGATGCTCTGAAGCAGCTCTAGTATTATACCTAAGAGCTGTCAATTGTCCCAGAATACAAAGGTATATTGCAGCTGTCCTTCTTTCTTGTTACCTTACATTCTGGTTCAAAGACAGCAACTGAGAATTGGGGTCTCAGGAGCCAAAAGTCACTGTTCTTTTTCTAACCTGAGGCAAGGGGAGGCTGTCCTCATACTTTTAAGCTATTCAACAGTTCTCTTCCTAAATTACTAAGTGAGACTTTACTTCCTGATCCTTGAGAGAAACCCTTGCTATTTTTCACTTCAGTATCTCTGTCCTGCCCCACCTTACTCTCTCAATGCAGCTTATTTCATTAAAGTTAAAAATGGCCAACTTTGTTACACTACCTTTCCAAGCTTGATTTGCACACTTCTAAAATAAAGAATTAGCAAAAGATGCTATCAAAAGGTAAACCAAAGATCAATGTTAATGAAGTTGTGACAACTTCATGCTATGTCACACATTATGCAACTTTATTATAAGCTGTTCAGCACTAGAAAGGTTTTGACTGGCAAAGGTTTAAACAGGAGGTTGCTTTGTTTGCCTGTGAAAAAGCACTTATTGAACTCACCAACTCTCATGCTCCAGGACACCTCCTACTCACTTATCAGCAGCCTGCAGCTGTACTCCAGGTCATACTTGCTGCCAGAGAGAGGAGAGAAGCTGGTCACAGCAAAGGCAATACAACCAATGCTGGGGTCCCAGCATCCAACAGGCCTCTGATCACACTCATCAAAGAGACTGCAAGCTTCCCACTATTAATTGACCTGAAACATCGATTTTCACATATCAGCCTTCAGATAATCCAAGAAGTATGGTGTCTGTGGCTCTTAGGCCAAACCGTTGGCTAATATTCCAAGCTCTACATCCATTAGAACGTAGTTCAGTCACTGAAAACAAAATAACATGTGCAAATCAGTTTATTAACCATGAACATGCTTAAAACATCCACCCATCTTTCAAACACAGCAGGAACAGACTTGGCAGTTTCCTACCTCAGAAGCCTCAAGTATCTCTCATATAAGATCTGTTTGGAGGAGCTATGTCAGCTTCTGTCAAGGCAAAAATCTCTTGCTTGTTCTTTCTATACACACAGCCTGCAAGCAAAAGCCATGCCTTGCTGCAACCAAGGATACCTTTCAGGGTCTATAGCTTGGAGGTAATCTGCTAAAGCTACCTACCAGCTTAGGCTGCCTATTCACAGCAGTTTTCATTACTGCTAAAACAGCTATTTTACTTCTCTGGTGTCATTAACAGATTATTTTTCAGGGTCTTTAGAGAAATCTACCACCTCCAGCTGCTAGCTATTAGTACCTTCCTGCTCAACAATAGGCTGCTTGTATTTTTCAAATGGAGTAAAATGTAGTTTTCAAGTGACGTAAATTAAGCAAATGGATGTATCCAGACATATATATATATTTATATCTTTATTTGTCGACAAGGACGCAAGGGCCTTGCTTTTTAGCCTGTTAGATGCAGCTAGTAGAATTTTTCTTTCCTCTATGCAAACGCTTTGAAAAATTTCAGGAGGCAGCTTTGAATGAAAGTAACCTCCTCCATCACCCTTGCAATAAATCCAACCCATAGGACTGCATCTGAACTGAGTGAAAGTTAAGTCTCCTACAAGCTGAAAGGCTACACAAGATGTGTTTTTTCAGAACAAGATCGTCCAAGTGTTTAAATGAAACAGTAACTGTTTTTTTGGGGGGGAAAATAAAATCACTATGCTGCTGAGCAACCACAATGGTTTCCAGTCCCTGATGTCCTGCTCTAAACTTCATTCTAGGTCTGTCACCTTATCTAGAGTTCATTACTGATATAACTGCATACTCCTTCAGATCTGAAGTTCAACAGATCAAACACTGTGAAGGGAAGGTGGCACTGTACAGGCTAAGTCCTAGATGAACTCAGTCATTAAGATAGCCAAAGCCCTGACTAGACACACACTTCACTACAGTGAATGTACCTACATGGCAAGGACTCATTTCTCCCACATCCTTTCACAATGTGATCCTGGGTGACATAACACACTCTGAATTAAATCCTGCAAAAATATACTTAGCTATCTCCCTGCACCCATGTGTCCTGGTTTTGGCAGTAGAAGCAGCTATAGTCACTTACTTTGGCCTGCTTGCCTGACTCCTCAGGCACTCAAGGGCAGAAATTGCATGCAAGGTAATGAAAAGAACACACACAATCAGCACAGATCAGTTTTCTGTTTTCTTTTAATTTCATTTTAGTTTTGCTTTCTATTTCTCAAATGAGTGCTTTTAATTGCTCAATATATGCAGATGTTCCAAGTCTTTTCTTAAGGTGCCAGTAGTGCACAAGTACAGCCCATACAAGGACAATATTTCTTTACAAGCAAGTAGAAAGGAAAAAAAGATGTCCCAATTCCTTTCTAATATTAAAAGGCACTTCAGCTCACCTGTACAGATTTAAATCCTAACCAAACCATAACAGCTTTGCTTCTGCTTTCTCAGAAGTTTTTTAAACTACCACAGAATACAAGTCTTTTTGTATTCTAATATTACACTAATACTAATGTTATTGTTTCTCCAATTACTATTTTAAAAAAAGTTGAGAGCCTTATTTTTAATTGTTTTTCAATATATTAATTTTTAAAGGAAGGTTTTTTTAAAAGAAAAACAAAACAGTTTTCAGAAAGTGCCACCGTCTGCTCCAAAAAAACAGTCCATACTTAAGCCGCACAGATTTGGACACGTACAAGCTACATCTCCTCAAAACCATAGTATCTTAAGCAACATTTCTAAAAAAGTAAAGAAGAAAGAGATAAAAAAAATAAGTAGCTTCTATCAGAAAACTACATCAACTGGCATTTTTCTGCCAGTCAAATAAAAATTCAATCTATAAAAACTAAACATGTATTCTACCTATAATCACAACTTGGTAGTTCTTCACAGGTTTTGTTAAACGTCATTCTCGGCCCTGCTGGAACCACTACATAGGATGCATCGCCAAAAGATCACTACGGCTCTTCATGTCACCATATGTATACTAATAGAAGCCATGAAATCAGTGGATGTACCAAGGTAGAAGACTATTGTCAACAGCAGATAATGCTGTAACATTCACTATATTTCAGGCCTCATCCATAATTTCTGCCACCCAACACCAACACTTTACTCCACAGGAATATACTGTGGAGTATATATACCAGGAAATTTGCAGGTATTAGAAGGGTACAGGCACATGTAACTTTACACCTAACATGGTGGCCCTTCTACCTCCAAGAGGCAAAACACTCCTGCAGGTATACCTCCAACTTAAGAGTTGGAAGTCAAGCCAGTGAGCCTCCTGAGAAAGTAAATGCCACAGTTATGGAGTTCCTGAGGATCTACTGCCCCATTTCAAAATATACTACAGAAGAAGATAAAGCAGAGAAAGATCAGAGCAAGTGTCCATGACTACCTTTGGTGGTGAAGATTTTCAACATCCTCAAGAAACTGCCCATTCCCTAAAAATGTTTCAAATTACGTGTATCAAGTCATGCTTTTCAATGCTGTCGTGTCTCTGTAGCAGCCACTGCTTTGACTGGTCCTAGAAGAGCAAATCCTTAACTAAAGAAAAGGATGAGTATGTTTATCTTGTCAGTGGTGCATGAGACAACATGTAAGTAGACAATGCTTGCAACTTTGTTGTCAAAATGCTCTTTGTAAAGAAAAGAGAAAACTACATGGAAGAGGGTCAGGAAGAGTAAACTAATGCTGGCTACCTAAAAGGCAGAGCACTATAAGAAGTAGAAAGATGCTGTATGGGTTGATACTTGACCCTGCCCTTCCCACACAGGAGCAGCTTTATTTCAGTCAGTAAATTCCTCAGTCACAACACAAATTTGGAATATTCAAAACAGCAAACACAAAGAACAATATTAACTCAGGAGCAAACAAACAAGTACCTGAACTGCATCCTCAGCTCACAAAAACAATCTGCAACCAAGCACCTAGCTGCATTAACCCTGGCAAATGACATACGTTGTAAGCTGTGTACAGACTCCTAAACCAGAGAGATGCTTGACAGAAGAATACAAGTTGACAGCACTGCTTAATCTGCATTTCAAGGGCAGAGCTGAAATGGCAATTGTACACTGTGCAATCACAGATCATTGAGGGCTTTTCTTTATACCTTCTGCTGAAGAAGGCCAGCCAATTATCCTCTACATCTACCCATGTTCCCTGGGAAACATGAAAGAATAGAAAGTGGTTAAACAAACACCTCTGTGCTTTTTATTGTCTTAACAGAATACCAATAAGGGCAATCTGGAGAAAGTTGTTTCCTTTAGAGTCCTTTTTTCATCACATCAGCTTAGTGAAGAAGTATAACCTTAAGCTGCCTCTCTCTCACAGGAGCATATTTGCACAATTATCAGTACTGATCAGTCCGAAGAAAGATAGTTGTCTTTCATGGAAAAGCATGACCTAGCTCTTAATGTCCTGTTTCTATATCTAAAGTCTCCAAATGCTCATTTTGATAGTTTGAAGGAAGCAGCATCTATTGCAAAGTACCTTGATTCCCTGAAGTTCAGGAAAACACTTCTACCAAGCCATGAAGAAGCAACTACAGGCAATGTGTTTCACAAAACCAGAAGGTTAAGGAAACATTGCCAAAAAGTGAAGTTCAGAGAGTCCAGTAACCAGGCATTAACAGCCTCATTATCATAGCTGTAGAGCCCTCTCTTTACTCCGAAGATAATGTTGAGTGCTAACTTCCTCAGACAGGAAAAACAAATTGTGTCCAAAACAAGTTCAAATTCCAGGGGGTCATGCAAACATCAGCCCTGGTGCCTGAAGAGAAGAGGCTGCATATCCTGCTGCTGCAGCATGGATGAGTGACACCATCCAAGTGTTTAAAGCAGGAGTAACATGTGCTTTTTTTGTTTTGTTTTTTAAGAAAATAAAAACAAATCCAACCTTGCAAAAAAAATGACAAGTTGAGTTTTTCCTCCCCTTTAGAAAATTGTCAGATAGGAATCATCAAGACTAATGATCTCAGAGCTCACCCAGCAAAGCTTGTAGTGAGGGCAAGTTGAGAAAGAGGTAACTAAATGCACAATATAATGTGCACATCACATGATAACAACATATACAACTGTAGATACAGAATGTAAAGTAAAACAATTAATAGCTTCTAAATAAAGAACTATGGAGCATCAGGAGAAAATTGGAGGTAGGAGTATCAAACCCAAAGTGTTTCTTGAAGTAATAGGAAATTAAGCTACAGACCTTCTTGCCACAGAACGTTGTGGATATAATTCCATAGGTCAGAAAGAAACTGGACACAGTTATGGGGAAAAAAAAGTCAGCTGATCACTGTTAATACAAAACACTTCTTTTGGTTCAGGATACTCAGATGTCACCAATTGCTCTCTAGGAGAGCATTCTGGGAAAATACTGCTAAATGCCACAGCTGATCTTATACCCTCTTCTACACAGTACTGACCATTATCACAGATGGGGTACCAAGCTAAATGGACTTGGTCTGTTGTGTCAAGATTCTTGTGAGAATACAGGTTGTTCTGAGACATGGGTCTGGACTACCTACAGAATGTCAATGCTTGTCAGAAACAAGCATACAGGCACAATCCTTGGCTGTATCTGACAGAGCATTGATCATTGATGAAGATTTGTTAGCTGAAGAACAAACAACATTATCAAAGTGATTCACATTCAACTAGTAACATGAGAAGCTGAATTATCAATTTTAGAGTAACATCTCATCCATTTTGAATATTAGCACTCCTCTTAACAGTATGAAGAAACAGTGATGAAGAAAGGCAGTAGAAAGGACAAATACTAACAGCTAAATGGGAAAAGATGCATAATCTTATTACAGGAGAAAATGCCACAGAGGTGTACTAAAGGTTAGGTAAAAAAAATTACATACATCCGCAGAAAAAGAAACACAGAATAAGAAAAATCCAACAGCTTTTGGATCATCTATCAAAACTCAAAAAATCTTTATGGACTATCTTTAAGAATTTCTGCTTGCATCTCAGAACATTGAATTCACTAGCTCATTTTGAAAATATAGCACCTACTATATATTGGAGAAGTACCTAATCATTCCAAGAGCGACAAGTCCAAAATTATAAAGAATATTTTTGCTGTTATGGTGATCTATTCTTGTTGCTTCTAACATTTTTCTCTTTCATCATATATTGATGATACAGATGAGACAGGCTACTATTATAAATCCTCAGCTACAAAAACAATTCCCTTGCCAAGTCCTTTAACCTTTTCCATTCAAAATCTAATGCAAACAAAAAAATCATTTCTAAGTTCCTATTTTTAGCTCTTACTTCAGTGAGCTTCAAAACAACAGGGTACAGTCTTCAAATATGAATATGCAAAGTCAGGCACTAAAATACCCATGTACCACTTAAATACGAGTTGCAGTATATGATCCAAAGACTAGACAAGTGAAGTGCCTCTTCTTTACTAAATTGTCATTAGAAAATAGTCTCTGCTCTTAATCAGATTATAAGTCTAAAATATTGATCTCGATATTTGCTCTCAACTCATTAACACACCTCACCTGTTTTCCTTGTCTGCTGTGCTGGTTTTTTCCCCTAGAGAAGTGGGATTTTATTATTTAATAATGATTATTATCTTCTGGATCACTTGCTACAAATTCTCTCAAGTGCATGCAACAAATGCAGCTCAGCTACTCAAGAATATAAATCAGTTTTGCTGGAAAGCCAGAGGAAATGTCATTTTAATAATTTTATGATCTGATTAATTGATGCTGCCACCTGCAATAGAAGAATGGACTTAAAATATCCCTGAACACACTTTCCTTCTAGAACTGATCCAAGTCCTTTTGTGATCATATAAATTGTAGTATCTCCTGGAGCACTTCAAGTGTGGGGATGTGCCTCATCCATTTGGTTTGATTGGTCGCCATTGAGTTTAATTTGTTGCCCTGGTTGAGAGATAAAGAAATTATTTCTCATTCACCATTTCTGTGTTTGTCTTTACAGACAGCTGCTATACCCTCCCCAGTCATCTCAAAGCTCTGGTTTACCTGTTACACCCAATTACCATTTATCTGTTGAATAACGACATCTCAAGTGTCTGTGTTTGATAGGACTGCTACTTGAGCATCAGGGGCAAAGGCTGTGCTGGTGACAGCAGGAAAGACACTGCCCATGTAGGGATTCTAGCTTTGAACTAGTACACACAGAAAATACAAATACATAGTATTACATCCTCTGAGACCTACCTCTGGTGTGCAAAATTCACACATAGTATTGCATCCTCATTGGAATTCATGGTCTAAGATCAAGGCCTTAACTCAGAGACCTGCAGTGACCTCGGCTACAGCAAAATGAAGTAAGGTTTAGTTCATGTGGTATTGTTTGAACCCATAATTTTGCTTAGTATGTGACTGATCCTTTGATCTTAGTTCACCTATATGGGTATTACAAACCCCTTTTTATCAAGAGGCTACAGTACTTGTCTATAAGGAACGAGAAAAACTAAAAATTATATTGGTATTTTTTCTTTTTTCCTGTAATTAAACTTCATGCATCCCCTCGTGAAATGCAGGGTGTCACGGTTTGGTCCAGCTAGCACAGCAGCACCACGACAGTCTCTCGCTCAGTGCCCCCATTCACCTCCATCCTCGTTAGGATGGCAGAGGCTTGAGCAAAATGGGAGTAAAAAGGCTTCTTCCGGGCATAGGTTTTATGAGTTGCTTTTTCGTGGGTTCCTTCCCACAGTTACAGCTGTGCATATTGGGTCCTTCCTTCGGGACATGGCCTGCTCCAGGCCATAGTGATAAAGGGTCCCATCTTTGGGACATGGCCTGTTCTGGCCATAGTTTTAAAGAAGAAAATCACTGCCCCTGGCTCAGGGTCTGTAATGAAGTGAATCGCTGCCCCTGGTCTGGGTTCAGCTTTATCAAAATGAGTCTCTGCCGCTGATGCGGAGTCTTTAAATACATGAAAATAAATCTCAGCTTCACCAGTTCTCTCCACAGAACGCAGGGGAGTCTCTGCTCTGGTACACCTTCTCCTCTCTTTCATCACTGACCTTGGAGTCCGCATGGTGGTTTCTCTCACTGTTCCTACTCCTTGCACCACCACCAGCCAGAAGAAGAAGGGACAGAAGAAGGAAGAAGCAGGAAGAAGATGGAGGAAGCAACCTCCTCTTCCGTCTTCTTCTTAAAAAGTGATCGTGGAGGTGTCTAATTGGCTCAGCCCCAGAAGTGGGTCTGGCTCAGAGCTGGGGAGAGTTGCCAACAACTCCTTACAAGCACCATCTTTACAGCCCCTTGTCCCTTACCAGAAAAGGCTGTCACGTCAAACCATGACACAGGGTCACTGTAAGTGATGTCTACCAATGCTAGTTTTCAGGGACAAGACAACAGTTCCCAGGACACTAGTGCTCTTCAGCCCTTCCATCTCCTACTGGACAAAGAAGAGAAAGAGAGGAAATAAATATATAAAAAATCTCTATTGCCCAGGAACAAACACTACTTCTATGTTTTCAGAGATGAGGATTCAGTACTTTGGACAGTTTTATTTATTTATCTAGAGATAAATCAGTCTTGCCTTGGCTGCTTCTAGCACAAATTGAAGAGAAGCTGTTTTTCTTCTCTCCCTACACTTACATACTTTGTCTGTACAGAAAGCCAGCAGAAGCCTCTACAACTGTATGTCAGTCACACATCTCTTTCAGCTTATAGAGAAGGATTCGGTGACAAAAACAAATAAAGCCCCATATAACTAACTAGTTTTAACAGAAAGTATCCTTCAGTGTAATTTGATGCAACTCAAAGACTGTTCATATTTAACTGTAGCAATGGTGTTCCATCCCCTCCCCCACCCCTCCCCTGCTTTGTTCTTCCCTTTGCCTTCTCAGATCACTGAAGTCACTCTGGATTTTTCTTATAAGGCCTTATAGATGCAAAAATACCCAGGTTCCATTATCTATCCAAGTCATGCACAGCTAAGTAGAACTATCTGGGGGCTAGGACTAACCAGAGAGGAAGGCTCCTCCAAAACTGATGCCACTGAATTACAATTTCTCTTCTGAAGGCATTCATCACTCCTTTCCCCTTACTTAACCAGAAGGTGTGTCATCTGGAATGCTGCTCAATTGTGTCTGCCAGAAGAGAAGAAAAAGATATCAGTTTGTGGTGTGCAAGTGCTTCTTCTAGCATTTGGACAACTGCCAGCCTATCAAATGCAAGTTTGCAGAGGGTTACAATGTCTGGGCATATGACGAAAACTGCAGAACTTCAGAACATAGGTTTTCAGGTGTGAATAGTGTGTGTTGAATCATAATGCAAAGTCACACTGACATTCAGAGCAGAACAATAGAACTATGTTGTATTTGTTTCTCCCTTCCTTCTCCTCCTAAACAGGGATCTCTTCTGATATCCTCTTAATATTCTGCTCCTTGAAAAATGTCATGTGTTTGTGTGAAGCCATTTCTGGCAATGGGAAAGGGGCTGTAATGACATGTCCACTAAGAAGTTGTTTGAGGATTTGTCTGGCTCTAAGTCAGAGCTACCTCTGGGACTGAGCCAACTGGGTACCTCCACAATCACTTTTTAAGAAGCAGCAGCTGGAAGAGGAGGGGTTGTCTCTTTCTGGGAGATTAAAGGAGTTGTAGAGAGACGAGCGACTGTGCAGAACCCAAAGTCAGTGAGGGAATAGAGGAGGAGGTGTGCAGTGCACAGACACACATATACCCACTCTGCCTCCCTGTATCCTTTGGTGAGACGGCAGCTGTTCCCCGGCAACCCATGGACAGGAGTGGAGAAGCTGAGTTTTGTTAGCAGCTTGTAGAAGACCCTAAATGCCAGGGGTGGTGGCTGTGCCCAGAGGAGGCCATGACTTTGTAGGAGAGCAGCATTGAAGCAGCAGGTGCCCAGAACGCTGCTGGCCACAGAGCAGTCTCGTGCTGGAGGAGTCTGAGAGAAGCTACAGCCCTCTGGAAAGAATCACACTAGAGAGATTAATTAATAACTGTATCCCATGGGAGGGACCCCATGTCACTCCTCCATGCTGCTGAGAGAAGAAATAGGGATATCAGGAGCAAGGAGATGAGACTGGGAAGAGGGGAGGGGTGGGATAAAGAGATGTTAAAGTGCTGGTTGTACTTTTCTCACCATCCTGCTCTGGGTTTTTTGAGGGTTTTTTTCCCCACTTTGTTCTGTTTCTAGTTGGTAGTAGAATAAACTGTTCTTACTTTCCTCTCCGGAGCAGTCAAGTGTGTTTTGTCCAGAACTATAATTGGCAGTGAGCTCTCCCTGCCCTTATCTCAATCCACAAGGTCCTTGGTTTTCTCCTCCCATCTCACTGAGCCTCCACCATCCTAAGGAAGGTGGGAGTGAGGGCGGAGCAGGCAGGGGTGGTGAGCAAGAAGCTGTGTGGTGCCTTGTTGCCAACTGGACCTGAAACAAACAAAAAAATTACATATGTAGGAAAGATGAAATTCTTCCTGTTTTGGGGTTGTTTTGTTGTGGGTTTTTTATTTTTTTTTTTTTTTTTACTTTTCCGTAACAGTTACTCACACTTTGAGAAAAAAATATCCATTCTTGAAGGAAGTTCTCTTTCCATTTTTAATTTTGTGCTAGAATGCAGAGGCAGCATTATAATTTGAAATACATCTACAACATATTAGGAATTTCTTAAAACCTCACTAGATGTGTTTTCTCCTCTCTTAAGATGTTTTAAACAGAAAATAATTCTCTCTTCTGCTATTTCTAGCATGGAGGCTTTTAGAATAGATGTCAGATGGAAACAAGTGCCACTAATAAAACATACTACAGCTAGCAACAGCCTTGGGAGACGGATAACACAAGACCTTCCACTTTGGAATCCTTCAGGTACAAACCTACCCTAGGTGTGGGATATACTACAAGTGAAACACAGCAGTTGCAACACATGTCAACATGGGAAAGACATGAAAGAAAACAGTTTATCAACACAGAAGCCACAGCTACAAAGCCCACATAGCTGGACAGAATCAATATCAGTTTAAATGTTTACTAGAAAGAATTCAAAGTTAACTTTTTAACTTTGAAACAAAAATTCATCTTTGCAAACCAAAGTATCTTCCACAGTAAAGGATTATAGGTGTAGACTTGAGGGAAGCCTAGGTTTAAGGAGTAAGTAAGTAAGTAGTCCAACCTCTAACTGCAATTGGAGGCTTCTCCAGTTTGCATGTACTTCTAATTAAAAGCATAGTAAAGGTTCTGGAAAGCAAGTAGTGCCTGCATAACACCATGGTATAGACCCTCATCTATCTGGAAACCTGGAAATAAACCAATTTATCCTTTGAAGGCTGTTTCTGCTTGCACAAGGAGCCCAGAAGAAATGTACCAGTATTAAAAATTAAGACTCCTAGTGATTAAAATTGAATAGCTAAAGGTCAAGATAGTTTTAATGTCATATCTAATTACATACAGTAATTATGAAGGAAAACATCAATAGGTCTCTCCTGGTATAATAGATATGCCAAACTTTTTTTAGTATGGGATGCTAAGCCTATTTTTCAGCAATACTGTAGCTCACAGCCATTGCTGCATACTTAAGTCACCAAATGAAGTTTGACACACTGACCTAAATCTCAATGTCAGGAAGAGATTTGCAAATTAGAACTCGAATCTAGCAGCATTAACTAATAGGCTGGTGAGATCAATGTTGAACCAGAACATGGTTTCACCTGTCAAATATGTACACTCCGCTATACTAAGGAAGGGTTCAGCAATTCAAGGCATATGTCAGTAAGTATATCAGAGATGTCACACATTCTGGAAGAGGCACTACACACATATTAAAGCAACTGTAAACAGAGAAGACAAGCAGCATTTTGGGGTTGAAGATTCCTGTGATTCAAACTGAAAAAAATATTAGTGCAAGCTACATGAGATAAAATATTTCAAAGCCATAATATCAAAATAAATTAATTGTGATACAAGATCCTAGAGAAATAGGATGAGGCTAAGCAATTTCAGATAATTCAACTGCAGTTAAAGACCATTCTAAAGTGATTAGACTGGAAATCAATAATAGTGAGAAAGAATTAAATTCATTCTAGAGGTGATGAAAAACATCTTAGTGCACAGTAGGGCTATTTTCTCCAACACCTTGATGTGGCATAAAAACCTTGTCATATTTAGACATCCAACAATTTTGTAAATATCGCTAATCTAAAAGGCAAGAGGTGTCATTTCATTCAAACATTGCATGCTGCTGAAAAATAGACTCAATCAGGAATTTCTCAAAAAAATAAAGGTTTGAAAATGTATGGGTTTGAAATAACTCTAGTGTAAAAACATTTCCATCTGTATTTAGGAAATATACTCAAGCATCTTCACAGTTTAGAAGTTTTGACAGAGTGATTCTTTTCACTAAATAGTTCATCTATCAAGAGTCCAAATTAAAACACATTGGCCTGATCCAAACTTAGGGTTTATGTGTCATTCCCTTTAAGATGAATAACTTGTTCTAATTCAGGACAGGAATGATCCCAAATACCCAAAGTTAACTTCGGGAAATCAGAGCAATTCCCTATTATCAAAAGGAAAAGTGGACTTCCATTGACTGAAATATATTTATTTTTATTTTTTTAAGTGTCAAGATATTCCTAGTTGGCATTTTTGGCTTCAAGAGAAATTTAGCTTGAAGTGTTGGAGACATGACTGTCACTCCAGAAGAGTTAAAAGCAAATTTACTTAGGTGAAGAAACAGGCACCTCACTTACAGAGACTTAAAGACATTAGAAGTCTCTGGAACACTGAGCAGTTGTGTCTTAGCAGAGTTTTTCATCTTCTTGGTCGCAGGCCTGCAGACAGTGAGGTTCCACAGAGGTCGATTCTGCAGCCACTCTTATTCAACATCATCAACACCACCACCTTGAACCACAAGGGGCTGAATGACAGAGCCCAGAGGCTGGTAATCAATGGCACAGTCGAGTTGGAGGCCTGTGGCCAGTGGGGTTCCACAGGGGCCAGTTCTGAGGCCAGTGTTGTTCAACATCTTCATCAACGACCTGGATGAAGGGACAGAGTGTACCCTCAGCAAGTTTGCTGATGACACCAAACTGGGAGGACTGGCTGATTCCCCAGAAGGCTGTGCTGCCATTCAGCAGGATCTCTACTGGCTTGACAGTTGGGCAGAGAGGAACCTCATGAGGTTCAACAAGGACAAGCGCAGAGCCCTGCACCTGAAGAGGAACAACCCCCTGCCACCAGTACAGGCTGGATACTGACCCACTGGAGAGCAGCTCTGCAGAGAGAGACCTGGGAGTCCTGGTTGATAATAAACTGAACATGAGCCAGCAATGTGCCCTCATGGCCAAGACCATCAATGGCATCCTGGGATACATCAAAAAAGTGTGTGGCCAGCAGGTCAAGGGAGTTTCTGCTCACTCTGCCCTGGTGAGATCTTATCTGGAATACTATGTCCAGTTTTTGGTGCTCCTGCTCAAGAGGGACAGGAAACTTCTGGAGAGAGAATCTAACACAGGGCCACCAAGATAATCAGGTGACTGGAATATCTTCCTTATGGGGAAAGGCTGAGGGACCTGGGGCTGTTCAGACAGAAGAGGAGACTGAGGAGGGACTTCATTAATGCTTACAAGTATTTAAAAGGTGGATGTCAAGACAATGGGGCAACACATTTTTGTAGTGGCCAGTGATAGGACTAGGGTTAATGGACAAAAGCTGTCATACAGAAAGTTTCGCTTAAGGGAAAACTACTTTCCTGTGAGAGGGAGGGAGCCCTGACACAGATTGTCCAGGGAGGATGTGGAGTCTCCTCTGGATGTTTTCAAAACCTGCCTGGACACATTCCTGTGTGATCTGATCTAGATGGACCTGCTTTGGGAAGGGGGTTGGACTAGATCTCGAGAGGGCCCTTCCAACCTTTACCATTCTGTGATTCTGTCTTCCTCCCTAGTTTTCCTGGAGTTTGCCTGGGTTTATACATTTCTAATCTCCTGGTAATTTTATGGCTCTTTTGGTAAAATTGAAGTGCAGGAGACCATTACACAGCATCATAAAGAAGAATGAAAAGACTTGGAGGCTCCTGGCTAATCTCCATGTCCAGGCAGAACAACTCTGAATAATACATTTATCACATCACTGCCACCACCTCAAATCAATAGCTGGGGAGAAATAAAATAATTTTCTATCAGGCTTTCCACTCATCTGAGTGCTGGGGTACAGGCAGTGAGTGGAAGAAGCATAAGAATGGCCAATTCTGTTGTGGGCTCCTGCCACCCTCTACTGACTTTCCTTCCCTTACTAATCATTATAATCAAGATATATCCCTCAAATTTCTTACTGACTTGCAAGCAATGTTCCAAATCTACAGTCAATTTTGCCTTTGATTGAGGAGAAGGAAATAAAAGTACAACTGTACTCAGAACACAAAACTAGTCTAGAAGAGAAGGCATATTGTCATTCTACAAAGCTCATCCTTGTATTTTTGTAAGTCTCACTGAATATATGACAAAACCCATGTCGCTTTTTCTTGCAGAGCCACAACCTCAGTTGAAGAACAAACAGGATTTTGTTCAACATTGAGCATTTGCACGACTGACAGATATGACAAGAAATAACTGGAGAATCAGTTGAATTAGTAATTTACACAACAATCTAACTTTGCTTTTTTAGGATCAGCAGAGTGGCACAAAGAGGCATCATATGAGCTAGGGACATAAACCAAAATCTGAAGAGAATGAGATTCATTCCTTAAAAGAGCAAATACTTTTGTGAGTGCTCTTAGCCAGTCCATCCACAAAAACATACCATAAAAATTGTATTCTCCATCTGCTGCCCCAACATCAGTTGCTTAGAGTCTCAGTTGCTTAAAAGAAAATTTGTGCTTTACATTGCTGATTGCAAATCCATCTGTTAGACAACACTGGAGAAGAGCAGAAGCATATACACATCAAAGAAGAAAATCCAATTTCCTCATTAAAACCAATATTAGGTAGAAATTACCACTTTAAAAAGTTCTATCACCATAGGGAGGTCTCAGCGTGCTTTGCGTAGTAGAAATAATTTAAAACTTTAAGAAATACTGATGGTTAATTTTTAACTCATCACCATACTAGCTACTTACTTGGCTGGTGGTCACCCGCCACAAGGAATGTGTGCAGATGAGACCAATGTGTTGTTTTACATGCTAAAATACAGTAAGGCAGCCACATCTTTATGTGGAGATAGTTTTGTTTTGGTTTTTTTTTTTTAGCACTTGTAAATTTTCAAGAGTGCTTCTTAACTGAATAACTTCAGAAATAGATTGGGAAAAAAAAACAACACAAAGAACTCAAGGCCTATGTGTGGAGTCAAAAGCAGAGTTGAGAACCTTTATGTTCAATTGTCTTTCTTATTCAGATGCTGAGCCTACGCTGTCTTGGTTTTGCTGAAATGAAGTCTTTGGGGCAAAATACAGAATTACATTAGGGTTGGTTTAATTCAGCTTTTCAATTTATGTGCATAAGGGTAAAATCCAGAAAGTCATGTTTAAAGTCGGGTGCGGAGAAAAACCTTAAAATCTGTTTTAATAAGCCAAGACCAGAGCATCCACCATCAGAAAGCTATTCTTAATGTAAGTGATGATAGAATATATTAACAAGGTAGTGAAACTTGACTCGGCATGTGACCAACAAGCTGTACCTTTCTCCTATTTAAATAAATTACTCCTTTAACCATATTTTCTTCAGTTCTCCCATTCTCTGACTTTCAGTGGAATTTTCCGTAAAGCCAAAGAAACACAAAACCCACTCTAACTGAAAAGAAAGTGTTTTTCAAGCACAACTGAGGAGATGTGGCACTGTCTTTGTGACTTTGGACTGACCAGATAATTGAATCCTCTCTGGCTGAGAAGGACAGCCACAAAAACTAGTCATTTATATACCTTTGTTTTGGATCCTTAAGAAATCCTTTGCTGTGCTTTGCAGACTGAACCATTTCTCAGCAATGCAGACCAAGAGGCAGAAACTGTAGCTGAAGGTCATTTTGCTGTGTTGTTTCAAGGATGCAATGTCAGATGCTTATTTCTTAAAACTGAGCCACCTTGACAGTTGTCCCACATGACGACAGCATGAGTTGCAACTCTCTAGCTCAGTGCCAGAGCTGCTTTCTGTGAAGTCTGCCACAAGGGTTTGTCAGGCTTGCAGAGTGGCATACAGGAGATGTATTGTCCTGCTTTGTCCACCTGCTCTATGCGTTCAAGATTGCTGTAACAGACATGGCTGCTTACCACTAGGGAGGTGATGTACTATTAGATTTTATTGTCAATTTTGTCTTCCTCTCTGTGTTTTAGGTTTAAACTTAGAAGATGACAATTTCTGTCCCTGAAAGCATTAGGAAGCCAAGTCAGAGGGTGCTTCAATCCGCAGTCCTATGTAGCATTTTAGCCATTTAATAGCAAAGCAAATGATTTGCTTCTAAAAGGTGCAAGTCACTCAACTGTGATTCAGGTAAGCCTCTAGGACAAAAGTTTAACAACTATTCTGTCTGTCAAACATGAGAAAGAACGGTCAGCCTCGGTGTACCAAATATTAGGGACCTGTCACTTGCTGACTCTCTTGGGGGCAGCACAACATTTTTTCCACACAAGTCTGAAGATGCCAAACTCCATTGCACTTCACTGTTCCTCACACTATTGGTTAATGACAAAAATAACAACATAATATACTCTTATTATTTGTCTTCAAAAGTCTATTCCTCTTCATCTCCAAAAGTAAATCACACCGAGACTTGAGATTATTTCCTTTCAAGCTTTGAGAGACTATTGCCAAAGGTTGTTACTTATAACTTATTTTCCCTCTGAAACAGTGATTAGATACCCATTAAACTGAACACTTGTACCTCACCACAAGAGGCTTTACGCAGAACTGGTGCATGGCTACGACTACTTCTGCTAATCTAGTACAAGTTCATTTATTCTTTCTAAAACAAGCACAGGTATACACCCAGAGCCAGATATTTTCACAATGTTCCACCTGGTTCTACATGGTAAATGTTTAAATTGCAATCCAGTGACCTCCATACATCCCTATTGTACTACAGATACTGTTAGCGATTTCCCCCACCATGGAAAAAGGGCTGGTCGGGTATTTAAACTTTGTAACTCTACAGGCAGACACTAGTTCAAAACTCTGGGAGAAATTACCAGTTACTTCATTTACTAATCTTTTCCTTCCCCTTTAGTCAGTCCTTTTTTACACTATTTGAAGAGCTAAGACTTTATTCCTGTTCAAGTCCAGCCCATCACGCTTTCTTAGTTTTAAGATATTACTCAGATATGCTTATGCTTTGTTTTTGTGATTGTTCCCAAAGAACACACAAATTTGAAGAAAATTTCTCTAGCTTCAGCAATAAATATAGTTATTCCTTTCTGATGTGAACTGCAAGACAAAAAGGCAGGGTCCTTGTTGTTATTTCAGTAGCAAAGAAAAAGCTGGAAGCCAGCATCCTTCTTATGCAGCCCCTTTCCTGAATAACCTGTTTCCAAGACACTAGAGGACTCAAACAGGGGGCTGGTTGTTGGACATTTGCTCACAGCTTCCAGATCCTTTTAGCTAAATCCTGGGCTAGGCAGCACTGGGATGCCTATGCCCATTCAGCCACATTCTTGGCTGATGGCTTCTTCCTGAGTCTGTTTCTATGGCATTTCTTCATCTCACTCCCACCTGCATCTTTGCTCACAACATTAAATGAAAACCTTTGTTTGAGGTCATGACAGACTTGGAGTTTTTGATGGAGAAGACATTTTGCCTGGTGCATGCAAGGTAGACACTACATTCACCAGTTTTAAGCAAGGCATAGGCATCACTTATGATAACAGCATTAATGCTATGCACACAAACGAAACTAAAGAAAAACCCCAACCACCACAACCTGCCTTTGCTTTCAATAATGATGTTTCTGGATAATTAAGACCACCAATGGAAAACTGAATGAAGCACCTTGATGGCAAGACACTTCAATGCTCTAGGAATAAACACAATATAAAAAGGTACAAAATTAATCTGTGATGTGGCCAGTAAAGAAAATGCTTCAGAACATTATTGAGTGAATGAATGCACATCTGAGTTGATTAGAGTGGGAACCCACTTTCTAGCTAGCTTCAACTGTTTGAACTTAAGAGTCCTTCCAGTATTCCATGCATCAAAGAAAAAGGCAGTCCTCTCTGAAAAATATGACACTAACTAGCTTATTTGGTCTGTATAACTCTAAAATGCAGTAGATAACATCTGAAACAAAAACAGAAGGAAGAGGTTTGGCTACACTGATGAGAAGGAACCTCCTAAGCTGTCAGTTCAGCATTGTTGCAGGCAATACGAAAGGTTCATTCTCTCCATAATTGTATGCTGTGGGCAAAGGTGCTGAGCCTCACACCACACTTTAACCATACAGCTATCAATAACCCATTCCAGCCTCAATGTTATGCAATATAATTACAGGTTAAATGAAACACTGTGCAGTAACCCCAGAATATGGCCCAACATCTGCCATCACAGAACATTCAGAATGGAAATGCCTTTGCTGTCCTCATGAGAGTATTATTCCACTATGTGGGTTTGTTTGTTTCATCTCTTCTTTTATTCTCTAACTAGTTTTGAGGTTGAAGAATGGGCTTTGGAATGACTACCCTAGAGACAATGGTTGACCCTCACAATCTCACAACCATCTGCTGAAATTTAGGGAAAATATGCCCATGCAGTCCTGACAGAAAACATGCACTGAATGTAAGCAATTCAAGCCAAACTGAAACAGTGGCCAAGGAGCTATTGCATCACCTTGTTTTATAGCAAGGACTTTGCTACTACACAACACAGCTATAATAAAATTCTGATTCCTAATGGTGGAAACATAAAATAAATCAATATTATTTCCAGATTTATTTTTTTTCCTGAAACCAAACATCACGCTGTTTCCCCTTTAATTTAAAATGGATGTCATTACATGTGGTCAAGTCTTGACCACTATAAATGGACCCAAAGGAACTGAAGAGGATCATTGCGTGGAATAGCAAGACAGAAGGTCATCAAATCAGCACCACATTACTCTCCCTTGACATCTGAAGGAGTCATGACAGCAGTTTGGATGCTGAGTAACATGAATATTCATTTGTACGCTTTTAAAATTGCACTGTGACTTTGCAATGACAGTCCTCAAGTGCCCTTGTTTTACCTTGGTGACACTGTGGGGAAGATGCAGTGTCAAAACTTTGACTTTGACACAAGTGTCACCTGCTTTTCCTCCTTTTTTCTTTTCTGTTTTTATTATTACCACTTATTTTGAGTCAAGTACTGCAGCTGGAAGAAGCCTCAAGCAACAGGCTTGGAGAGTGAAGGAGCACATTAACGAATTTGTAAAAAAAAATCAATAGCATGCTGTTAACTCAAGCCATTTTCCCAAAGCAGCTGTGGTTTGTCTGTATGCAGTTCCAACAACACAGGTTTCTACAAGGAAAACATTTGCACCTGAAAGTTTCCCTCCTCTGGAGAAATCCCATTTCAGTTCAGAGACAAAAATAATATCTGTCTTGAGCTTCTAAGAAAAGTTTTAGAGACAAGACACACTTACATAGCCCAGTTGAGCCAGCAGGGATTTATCTCAGTCACACTTGCAGACATGCTGCTTTACTAGGACATCTCAGTTTGGCCTGGATCTTTTTCTTCATTAATTAGTACACAAAAAAAATTAAGACTCAGATTGCAGCATATCTATTGCATCTGGGTATCTCCTATATAGAGCTCAGAACATTTTCTGGGGAAAAAAAATATATTAAGAAAAATAATATTAAGCTATGAAGGGAGATTTGCTTGTCCTCCTGCTCCAAATTATAAAAGAGAACTAAAATCCAGTCACTTCAACATCACTGGTTCCAGCCTCTGACAATAGAGAACTATCAAAGAGTTACACTAATTTAACAAGCTGAAGACCTTAATATGAAATTTAGCCACCTGTGTGATTATGATGGAAAAGTGAGTACCCTCTGAAATGCCACAAGCTTTCTTCAGGCCTAATGCTAATTAACAGAAGCACGAGACGAGAAGATGATCTGAGGCAAAAGATATTCCGTATTTGGAGCTGTCTCATGAAAGCATTTAAAAATTTGCTGAAGGCACTTTCTACTTACATATTTCGGTTTTTTTGTATTGCATTTTCAATTATTCCACTTCCCTCCTCACAGCCTTCACGGACCCTCCCTTGTTCGCTCTCCTTTGGAGCTGCATTTCCAATTTTGCAGCCTCTCACAGTTGCTTGCTTTCCCCCAGCTCCTCTCTACATCCCTAAGTGTGCCTTGCAGCCCACCTTTAGCCACTTGCCCAGCGGGCACTCTCGCCGTCTCCCCTCCCTTCAAAAACACAGACACCTACAGCACTAGTCCGACCAGGCTGTCAGCCGCGAATCGCTCCGGACCTGGATCCTTTTTGTCCGCCTCAGGGAAACCATAGCTGAAAACAAAACGTAGCGTCCTCTCGCCACGGAGAACGACGGAGCAAACGATTCCACTCGCCTCCGGGGCCACGGTTTTGCCCAAAGATACGCTCCTGTGCCACCACGCAAAAAACACACTGGCCCGTACGGGGATCGAACCCGCGACCTTGGCGTTATTAGCACCACGCTCTAACCAACTGAGCTAACCGGCCACGCTACGGTAATTACTTCACAAAGCTGCTACTCACCTTTACCTCGGGCACAACGCCCATCTTCATTTTCTCTGTGTTGTGGATGGGGCTGCCTGCACAAGTTACCTCCCTGACAGAGGTCCACAAGGCCCTACATGACAGGATATCTCTGCTGCCTGAGTACAGCAGAATCTCCAGCCAGGGACAGGGATACAAGCACAAAGCTTGTTCACAGAACAGGGAAGCAGAACAAGCTGCAGGGTGTCACCATGCAGGCTCCATCCACAGATGTTTTCCAAACACCTTGACCAAGCCTTGGGCAGCCTCCAGGCTTGCCCTTGCAGCAGAGGCTTCTCTCTGAGCAGGGGGTCTGGGTAGGATACCTTCCAGAGTTCTTTCCTGCCCAAGTTATCCCATGGCCTGAACAAAACTCAGCACAGCCCATAGCAGTGAGTAGCACTAAGATCGGGCCTGTATTCCGTCCTCAGATGAGCCAGGGAACCAGGCAGGATTGCCTAGCATCTACCAAAATTCACCCAGCTGTAGAGCTGAAGGAAAGAGCCTAGAAGCACTTACCATCTCTGGAAGGATACAGCAAATAGACTAATGAGTCATTCATAATCCCTTTTTATCCCTGCTTTGTCTTACATAGTTAAATGTTTCTGTTGGAAAATGTTAATTTTCCTGGCTTAGACTGTAAAAAATAAAGGCTTTCAAATGCTTGGTTTTCATTGCAGAACTCAGAGGAAAACACCAAGGAATATCCATCTGACAGCTTAGGATCACTGAGATGACAGCACTCTTTCTAATCCATACTCATCCTTGTGACCAGTGTCCACACTTACACCATCACACTTTTGCCTCACACCATCAGCTCATCTTTATTGATGTTTATTACTTTATATATGCTACTGGCACTTTCCTCAAAAATCCATCCAATTTCCCAAACCTCATTTTGCCCAACTGATCAACTCATTTACATCCCATTCCTTGCCAGCTGTCTCAGTCCTCACATCTTTGCCTCCTAGTCCTGCCATTCTCCTCATCACCATTGGTCCATGCTCTATCACCTCTCCATATGTAGAAAGAAGCATTTTCTCTTTCATCTCTGCACTTTTCTCTCAGTAAGTACAGCAACAGCCTATATAGATTCACTGCCATACCTGAGCACCATCCCTTGATATTTTAGCTACTTCTGCTCCTTGTCTAATTGAATCTACTGTTCACACCAACACCTTTTATCCACACCTTGAACATCTTTCTCTTCACTCCCACAAAAGGACAGCAGTTTTACTAAGAAAAAAACCCCCAAATTATAAGATGCCCCAGGTTAAAATATATATGCAATAGTCAAACACTAGATGAGAAGTTTTGCTGTCCAAGTGCTAAGCTCTACCAAGGACTTCTAAAAAGTATATGCCCTCTCTTCACTTGAGGGCCATGTTTCATCAGCCCAGGAAACTTTCCTGCAGGCTGTCTGGGGCTCTCAAACAAGCAAAGAGCATAGGGGAGATGGGGTGGGAATGGAGGAGATTCCAAATTGTCAATTCTCCTTCTACTTTTCTATTTGATCTTCATGAAATAGCAACCAGACAGCTGCCAGGAATCACATATGTTCTGGGATCTTGAAATCCAGCTATATTTTCTGGGAAATGTCAGCCTGTGTTAGGCTAAATTCACTCAAACATTCAACAGCACGACCACATCTGTAATCTTATGACAAAGCTGAAAAGTGAAAGAGCAGGAAGGAGAAAGTATTCCCAATCATGGGTTTGTGTATGGTGTCTGCGTAACCTCCAAACTAACAGAGAAAGCACAAGTGGCAGGTACAGAAACAGTAGATCTTCATCTGTGTTTCTGGCAGAGAGATTCTCTGCCCGTTTTTGGTAAAAAAACCAGATCATTGTTTTGGTTGGTTGTTTCACAGAGAGCAAGGGAGTAGGGATGAGGATTAATCATCTTTCTGGCTTTGCTTGTCCAGAATATCACCAAAAGTAGCTCAAAGCAGTCATATATTGCCTCTTAATTCACAGCTGTCCAGCATTGTTTTGTAATCAAGTGTGGTCCAAATATGCAATGCTAAGATAGAAAAAAAGTCTGTATCCTTTGGCTCCTTTTTTCCATTGCCTCCTAGCTAGGCTAAGCAGACTTGTCTTTTCCCTCAAAGTTCAATAAGTTACATGCCAAGTGCCAACTCATGTTGTTCTGAAACCCACTTACACACACACAAACAGCATCCTGCCTTTTTTAGGACAGTCTTATTTGGGCTCTGCTGTACAAACAACAGATTTTCTGTGATTAGACAGTGACAGATAATGTAACAGTCCAGGAAATCAATGTTGGCTCCAAGAAAATTTTCTAATTGAACAGTAAATTCTGGTTTCTGTCCAGCATGTGGAATCCATACTCTCAAGCAAAGAAACAAACCCGACTAGAATGAGAAACGGTTACCAGGCTATATAGTGGATATATATAACATAACAGAATTTTGAGGCTATGCATGCAAAGTGTTTACAAGCATTTTTCAGCAACACTGATGTTAGTGAATTGGGTTCACAAGTACTTTATTTAAAAGAATCTCATCTCTAAGGGTTTTGCTAATTCAGAGCCTCAGCTAGGCATCTAAACAACTTCAGACTTTTAGAGCACATTTAAAAAGTCTGCTATAGTATTCCACTCAACCTTACCACTATATAGAGTATTTTCAAAGGTTTTGAAGCATTTATATTTCAACAAGCCCAGAGCATAGACAGCAGAAGACTGAAGGACAAACAGGGTCCAGGTGTTTGCATCTCATCTCAGGTGTTCTCTTCAGTTGTCCATTCTCTCCCTTGCCACAAGTAACTCAGCATCCACCCACGAGGCACCATAGTCCTCAACCTCTCCCACTCCCTGCCATCCACAGTGGATGACTGACATAAGCAACAAGCAGTGTGCTGCATTCAATGCAGCATTCAATGCAGCCCCAGATCAGTCCTTCCATTACTCCCTCAGCACAACCTGTCCCAGCTGTACTTTGAGCTGCAGCCCCAACAGCTATGCTCAATGTTGTCTACAGAGGAAAGCTGTGTTTTCCTCAGACAGTGTTCAGGATTACAAAGATGGTACAACCTTTGTGCCCAAGCTTTTTTGTTTTGTTTTGTTTTGTTTTTTACTGGCAGTAAATTGGCAAATTATAGCAATATCAATTTTGCCACACTCCAGCTTATATGATATATCACAGGCTGCCACAGGCCCTGACATCACGAATCTTGCCTCTGTATGAAAGCGAGACCATCTTCCACAACAAGAAAGTCAGGCAGAAAGTAGAACAGAGAACATTCATGGGCTTCCCTCCACCTCTACCCCTTCCTGAGTGCCTGCACTGCAATACACAGTTAAATCTTATTTCACAGAGACCAGTAATGCATCTGACAGTTATCTTTGGTCATTGCTCACTACCCAGCTCAAAATGGATCTGAACTAGCACTTTAAGAACAAAATTTAGCTTTAGGCATTCCAAAGTCATGTCTTGTTTGTTCTACTGTCTCATCAATTCAGAATTGACAACTAGGGAAAAAATTCATTAGCTGCCCAAATAACATTCGTTCCTTGTACTCTTTTATCAGCCTGAATGCTACCCAGGGATTTATTAATAAGCTTGTCATTGAAATCTTACCCATAAAAATGCTAATGCAAGTTATTTGCATATGTCTGTGCATCAAAACAGAAGACCCATAATGTTATATTTAATAAAATTATTATTACCTCAATCAAAGTCAACATTTGGCGGTCATAAAATGTGTTGAAGTGTAGCATGTAGATGTATTCTGTATTTGTAGCATTTTTAGTAATAGCTACTGTGAGTTTTGAATAAAACAGTCAAAAGAACCTTTCTTATGCAGCCACTATCTTTGCTTTGAAGTGAAAACTTGTAGATTCAAGAATTTTATGTAGTACAGGACATGATATCTAACATAATCACCACATTGTGATACTGAAGTAGGAACATCCTGTGCTTTGAACGGACCAGCTGAAACTTATTTCACAGCTTCTGGGTTGGCCAGCAATGGGTGAGGACAATTCCAGAGTCTCAGGGAAAAAAAAATATACTTCCCTCAAAAGATCTAAAATGAGCTACCAACTATGAAAGCTGTTCTTGAAATTTCTCCATGCCACCATCATGCTTATTTAAGGCCAAGTTTACTACAAATCTGACATAAGAGCAAGATGTCCGAAGGACGCTGAAAATCCTGCATATTTCTCAGATGACCTGAACATTTTTTTATGGCACGTTGACAGAAAATACATCCAACATAACCCCTGATCAAGCTATGCCACTAAGATATTGTAGCCATGCACACACAGCTAACTCCCCAGCAGACAGAACTTTGAATTGAAATCTTGACAGTATCATTTCAGTGTTCAGGCTGGTGGTAGAAGATATCCCATGAAGACATTCTGCTTGTTTGCCTGTGTCACCGTTCTTGGATCTGGTTTGTATCCCTATAAAATATTCTGAGTTGCTCTGCAACTCTCAGCCTCCAGCTAACACCGGGCATCAGTTTACCATTTAACATGCCAGAGTAAGTTTACAGGTAGCATTATATGGATCACCAGTATGAGTTATTAAAAATACCATCTCATTATTAGTGTTGTCAGCTTCCCCATTTTTTAACAGTGCCTATTTGTTTTTTTCCTGCTATGGAGAGGGAGAATGGATAAGACCACATAAGCATCACATCTAATTCAAGAAATAGTCTTTTGCAGACAGAAATCATAGTCTGATTTTATTCAGAAAAAAAAATTGGAAAAAAAAAAAATCTGAGTTTACACAGATCAAACCACACTCATCCTTTGAGTCATTTACATTTACAGTTTGAACATGGAATTTAACTTTTGTTCCAGAGTGATTTGAAACCTTATTCTAGAATATGTTTTTATAAAGTCAGGTTCCTGATGTCTTTCTAGAAAACTTAGTGGCAAAAAGCTAAAGTACCATATGATTTCCCTAAAATCTGTTTGCATATGAGAATTCTTGATATTCTGGGGTGTTTTTGTTTGGGTTTTTTTTTTGAGGTTTTTGTTTTTAAGAGAAGAGTGCAGAAGAGCTTTGCAATTTATTTTTGTATTCTGGGGGAAGTTGGTCAATGTAGTTCATTCCAACTTTAATATTCAGGAACACATTTCACAAGGTATTTATCTCAATTAGAATCAGTCAGAAATATCATGGAATATCCTGGAAAATAAAGTTTCCTTCCCCTACTTTAGCTCTTATCCTACCTCCCAGATTCAGACCTCACACACAGACGACTAGTACACTAAAAAATAATTTGCATTATTACAAAACCTACCTCTTGTTCAGTGAAGCTTTAAAAATGGAACGTTATTTTCCTAATGTGTACCTCTAATGTGCATTGTACTACTAAGTGTTTTTCTTAGAATTTGCAGTATTTCTCTGTGGAAAAGCTGATTTGTGATCAGACAAGTGTCCATTAGCCTTCCTTCAAAACCACTGCTTTAGTGGTCATGTTGTTAGACTTGTAAAACCTGACATTTCTAGCCCTTCTATTTCTTCAGTCCTTGCGGACACTCTCTCTTCTGCTCTGTTCTGTAACACACCCAGTGGTCATTAAAGTTCCATTTCAAAAGAATTAAAAAGGACTATAATTTTTATGCGATTAAATTGACGAATTAATTTCTTGGAGCCACAAGCATATAATTTCCTATAAGCACTGAAAAAAAATCAATATCCCAAGTTCATAAATTATTTATCACTCTATCAGGCTGCCATTTGTTAATGCAACAGAAGGGTACCATTCTGGACCTAGTCAGCTTTCATTCATATACATAAGGATGCACATTAGAAACTATAAACCCATCAGCAGCAGCCTGAAAGGTTTACTTTCAACTTCTAATTTCCGTGCTCCCTGGAGACAGCTATTTCTAAGTAAGAAACACTAGCATTCAAAACACCTCTATATCACTACATTGTTGCACATGGCTCTTGTGATAGAAAAGATTTTATTATTTTGGTGGTTTTTTTACTAGTTTCAGAATCAATTGCACATAGACCTACAATTACAGTTAGTGTTTAAGCCACACATATGAACCCTAGAAGCAGTGTACTTGTGACTTAAGGTTTTAAAAACAACTATCATATTTTTTCTGTAATTTTGCATTAGCTTTCTTAATGTCATGCACTAACCATGAAAGACTGTAGCAGTATATAGTGGTTATCTTCAGGTTTTTGGCTGTGGTGATGATTTTTTTGTTGTTGTTGTTTTGGTTTGTTTTTTTAACCTAACATCTATTTTCCAGGTTCTCTCAACTTTCCTCACAAAGTCTTCATCACTGTCACTGCTCATCACTCACATGACTTTTCATCCTTATTTATAAAAGCAATTATTTTTTGCAACCACCACAAATACATTAACATCTCCTATTTCCATTTATGCAGAGGAAGCAGATGAAGTATTCAGAAAAGTCAGGGAGTCAAGCAAGAAAAAACACATTCACTCCACAGTTTACATCCTGATGCAGGTCTATTGAACCATTACATATTGTCAGAAAAAGCATCTGGGGCAAGTTAGAGAAGAATCACGCTGACATCCATTATCCCCATGAGCACAGGGCTCATTACCAAAACAGCAGTACCTGGGCATGAAAGCACAACTGGATCAAGTTCTAGCATGGTCTCTTTTCTGTCCTCCTGACATAGATAAATTGAACAAGACAGTTTATTCTGTATATGCCTTTGCAATGTGACCTTGGGATAAAAGTGTCTGTCTAATATGAGTGTTATGAAAGTTCTCACGTTGCTCCCCAAATAAAAGGGGACTTGGTCCAGTGTTATTAGGTCAAACACTCATTTATCCCATGAAAGCCTACTCTGACCAAAGTCAAAAGCAATTTTGATCACAGTGCTGCACCTAGCTGTCTCTGTCTGGTTTCAGAGGTAGAAACCACCATGTCCAGAGAGTAGAGTGCTTTAAGTTTCAGGATGTTGTTAGAAATATTACTCCTTGAAGACTAAAAACATTTTTTTTTTGCATTAACTTAAACACATACATATCACTTCATCACTCCAAGTCTGGGAATACAAATTGTAGAATGATGTGATATACTGAATTTCATATCTACCTGTTGCCCGTGAAAGCTTTTTGGTTCCAACTAAAGCCCAATCAACTAAAAAGGTTTCCTTAAGAATACAAGTAGTTCCTCCTCCTTCGCATACTGTGAAATTCTTCAGTCAGCCTAAAAAGAAAGCTTTGTTAATCCAAGATTAGTTAGTATTCTTTGGTTACCTGACAAGCATATCTGTCCACATTGTATGAATTCATTTTTGATCAAATTCAAAACAGTCATCCTTATTTCAATAAAACTGACAAAGGAATAGAGATCTGAGAGTTGTTCACTAATCACATGCATTTGGAAACTCATGAGCCCTGATCTTGGTAAAGGAAACCCACAGTCTCTGTTAGACATTGATAAACCCAAACTGAAGATTCCTCAATAGAATAGAGGAAGGGAAGAAAAGAACATTCCTGAATTAAGTTGATTACAGAACAACTCATCTTTTGAGTTTTGTACACCAAGAGGTATGAGATAACTTAGCACAGCCAGAGTACAGACTGAAAGCTTAGCAAGGATTTATGTACAAAGCCAGACCCTGTTGGACAGGATCAATTCAAACAGAGGGAAGGAAAAGAGCAAAAAGCCTTTTACGCAACACTTAAAGGAGGATGACCTTCTGGGACCCTGCTGATTACTTACATGATTTCTTGCCAAGAAACAAGTGCTGCAGTGTTCTCCAGCCTCAGCAGCCAGCATTATAGATCCCTGCACACTGGTAAATTTACTTCCGGTCCCAGGCTTAGCTGCAGTTGCTGAATACGGTGACAAACTATGTTTAAAACATGGTATTGAGACACACACAAACCTTAAAAAAACCACACCCAGTCATGAAATGTAGTAAAGTTTAATTTCATTTCAAATATACAGAACTGCACACGGTCTGCTTTTGTTAATCCTTGGCTTTATCACTAGGTCCACTGGCATAGAGCTGGATACAAGCTAAAAATCTTATTAACTAGACCCTGATCAAGCAAAGCCAGTCAGCACAAATGTAAAGCAAGGAATAACACAAAACTAAATTATATAAATTAAGTCCCAAGAAAAGAAGGCCTCTCCATTGGTTTAGTCCAGAGTTGAGTTAGGTTTTTCCTTCTGTTTTGACCTTCTGTCATGGTTTAGCAAGGAGTTGCTCTTGCTTAGTAACAGAGGGAGCGGGTTGCAGTGAAGACCCGGTAAAAGTTTTTTAGACTCTCCCCCGACTCCTGGGTTCAGACCCACCCCCTGGCCTGGCTGGGCCAATCTGGCGCCTCTGCGATCACTATTTAGGGACGGGAATTTGAGGTGC
>WBNH01002371.1:56210-78356 GCA_013401255.1 Urocolius indicus | reverse complement strand
TTTTATGTTTTAGTTGGTATTAAATTGTTTTCTGTTTTTTCTTCCCCAAGCCGAGTAGCCTGGTCTGTTTTGACCTGCACCTTAAGCGGCAATTAAGCCCTCCCTGCCCTTTAGCAATCCTTAAGTCTTCGGTACTTGAGGCTAATCGTGGTCTTTTGTTCCCTGATGGGCCTAAACCATGACACCTTCCTTACTCTCCCCTCAGGTCATTATATTGCACAGGTGTATTTAGACTCAGCACATCCGGCACATCTATTAATTGCTAAACACAACAAATAAATTAGAAAATGAATCAAGTTTTTCCCTTAGTACAGAATCAAACCAAGACTGCTTATTAACGAATATTCATTCACTGCATCTCAGTGATTTGTTATTCGTTTACATTTCTGCCAGACATCCTGGGTAATGTCTGAAAATCTCAAATCTTACAAGTTTTAGTAGAACCCCAAACAGCTTTTTCTAGTCACAATTAACTTCTCTGAATATTTTTTACCCTTCTGGAGATAGGAAGACAAAGATGGAGAAAACCATTTAAAACATATCACACAGCTTGCATGACCCAGAAAACAATGTCATAAAGAGATAGACCTTTCTTTCCACATAGTAGGGACTTCTAGCTCTGCAGGTCCAAACAAAAGGCACCAAAAAAGAGACTATCAACATAATCCAGTCACAAGACACAGTAAATGCTTGAAGACCCTATGCAGACCAACCAAAATCTAGTGTTCACCTAGTGCTGAAAAAGTGTAGAAGCATGTAACCAAGTCTCGCTAAAAAAGAATATGGAAATATTAATGAATCAGAATGAGCTTGTCTTTACAGCATACTTCCTATAAAGTTTGAGACTTGACTTCAAATTGCATTAATGAGTACTGAAGCTCAGCAGAGGTAGATCTGAAGGCCAAGAAACTGGTTTGGAGGACAGTGTTCACTCTATACTCACTCCAGGACCTTCATGCTATGCCTTAGCAGACTCTTGCAGAGTGAACAGCCATTAGCTTTTGAAGTGCTCTAGGTGCACTGTTGACAACTTTGCTTAGTTTCAATTTGCAAGAGTTTGATTCACTTTTTCCAAATAGATTCTCTAATAAATAATAAAAAATAAATAAATCAGGAGACGTTGTCAGAAGCGCCACCTTCATCCAATCTAACACACTGAAGAACTCATACACATTTTGATGTCCTCAGTACTCATATATAGTCAGAGCTTGTTCACACATCAGTAGACTTCTCAGAGTTTGTGTCTACAGGGACAGAATTTAAGGCTGAAGTAAAATCCCTCAATGATTCAGGATAAGACAAAAACTTGACTCAGGTTTACAGAAGATGAGAGACCCCATAATCAGAGCATAGTTTCCTGTATAATCTTGGTTAAGAAATTTATCTTCCCCATGTCTCATTCTAATCTCCAAGAACATGAGAATTAATTCTGGGAGCTACACAGATATTAAGAAGGGATACGGAGGGATAACATTAGAGATTAAAAGTGTCAAAAGATTTTGAATAAGAGAGGTCAACTACATAATTTCCATCGAAACACACAAGGCAAACTCTTTTCCCAGAAGTATAGTGCCACAAACCTTGAAATTGAGAATGTCTTTGCTTAAAAGACCATCAAAAAACAAGAACCTCCAATTCATCCACTCTCTTAATAAGAGGTTATATGTTTACAGGAACAAAAAAAACTCAACAAAAGCCTAACTAAATAAGCGGTGCCTGAAGGCTCTTAAAAGTATATTATTTTTAATAAGTAGGAGTGGTAGCTTTTATAGGCTGGTCGTATCACTGCAAGATTTCAATTAAAAAAATAGCACAGAAACAAAGAGATATTCTGACATTTACAGCAATGTACAGGAAGCAAAGGTTACAGGGAATAAGGAAACAAAAAAAAAAAAAAAATCAAACAGCTGAAACAGATCTACTAACAACAGCAGATGTTGATAAAACCACAAGCTCAGTGAAGTGAGAAATGTGATTCCTCTCAGGGAATCAAGTGATTTAATTGCAGAAGTAGAAGAAAGACCTCTTCCTGGCAGAGAACTTTTGATGTACTTGTGAAAGAACTCGTGTTTTTAAAATAATCATCTGCATCATGAAAAGGGCAAGAGCTGCCAAGCAGTAACTTGACATGCAAATTCCTGCCTTTATTCCATCCATGTATGCATATGCTGATAAGAGATTTAAGCAGAAAAACACTCATTTTGCACCATCATATGTAGAAGGGATACAGTTTGCTCAAAAAAAAAAAGCTACTTAAAACCCAGAAAAACATGCTACTCCAAGTAAGCATCAAAACATTAGGATTTTCATTGCTGCTTAGTCTTATGAATAGAAATAGGCTGAAAGGTATGAGCTTACTATAAGCTTACAAAGGCGTTAAGATAGCAACATTTCTAAAAAGCTGTAACAGGCACTAGTGTGGGAATGACCACTCAGTTTTAATATTTCACTGTGAATAAAGAAATCCAGGTAAACTTGCTTTCTGGACAGAGAGAAGGTGATTAGATGTGACTCCTACCACATTAGCTGCAGCATTGTCTATGAACTTCTGTCTCTTTAAACTGACCATACCATCAACAGAAGATGTTCACATGTTCCAGGACAGATTTGTTCTGATTATTTATTGTAGGCCCTGTTTCTTTTTCCCCTCACTTTTTGGTCATTTCCCCTTTGTGATAACTATAAACCAAAGTCTCTTGTTTAGGATGATGTGTGAAGTGAGAATTGTGAAATAAGGTACATCCAAAGGGACTCTCCCTCAAATGCAGCAGGATCAAGACCTTGATAAGACAATCTGGTCACAAAACAAGACTGTTTTCATCTGAAGTGAACAGTAATCATGTCCCTTTCTGTACCTTGTTAGCCTGGTAACAACTCTGACAATCTCTAGCTTTCTTCCCCAATTCTGAACCTGGTCTGTTCTTTCCTGCTTTTACTTAGGTTCGTAAGTCCTGTTGAGACTTCTTTTTCTGTAAAACCTTTTCAAATCTGTTAGTCTCCCATGTGGCAGTAAGGTTAAGATGTAAGATCTGAGAGGTCTGATTAAGAAGTTTACCCCAACTGAAAGTTAAAAGCTGTGATTGTTTCCAACCACCACGGCTGAGCTAGTCCTGGGTGTGACACTCCTTTAGGCTCCACCAAGAGCCATCTCTATATTATCACCTTACTTACAAAATACAACAGGTAGCAAGCTACATAAAGAGCTCATCTCTACCAGGTATGGATATCTGGTTTAGTTAACATTGAAATTATTGTTTTTCCTCACTCCTTTCTTCTGAAAGAGTATATAGGTTTGGTCTCTGCAATTTCTTCCATCGTCATCATTAAACATTCCAAACAGGGTAAGAGGAGAGACCTGAGCACCTTTCCTGCCATATGGAGATATCCCATATAAATACATTAATTCTACAAGAACAAAGACCCCAACATTCCAATTTTAGTATTACATATCCATCTGAGCTTCTAAGTCAAAGCTTAAGCAGTTGAACAGCTTACATGGTATAACAAAAGATACACCATCAAATCACTTCTGAAGTTACACTGTAACATGTTCAAAGTCCCAGGTGTACAAAAACAGGTGATTGAATGAACTAAACCAATATTATAATTACTAACATAATTACTAGCATCTTTCCTTCCATCCCCTCAACTTTTAGAATGAACTGAGGGGTTGGCTAGGTCAACTTGCACCTGATTACCACAGAACGGTTGAGTGACTGCAGGATGGCAAAGTAATTCCCAACATCACAGCTATGACTCCTTTGCTTTTGTGACTTAGCCCATCTTCTTCACGGCATCCCCCAATGCCACACACTAGGATGTGCAAATTCACTCCTCAAACACAAGGAAAAAAGGCAGAGCCCCCTACTGTGAGAACATTATTAGAGGAATACTGCTGATCAACGGTTTTAACAAGACCAAACATTCTTCAAGATTTATTATTCTAGAGGACTTTGTCTGATTCTGTGAAAATGTTCAACAGTGTAAAAAAAAAAACAAGCATACTTTAATGGAGATTGAAGAGACAAAAGAGGTCACAAATACACACTCGATTCCTAAATGAAATTTAGCAGCTTTTAAAGTTCCTCAATACACAGCCCTGCAGAAAAAAAAAGTCCATCTATAAAAGATGGAAAGCATATATAAGTACAGGCTGAGCTGCATGTATAAGTCATAAATAATACAATTCACTGAGTTTCTTCCCACCTCCTGCCAGAATGGAACAGGAAAAGCTCATGATTTTCAAATAAATTGTCTATGGGATCATTCTCCATTAATTACTGTTTACTTGCACTTTCCACCCAAATAGCTAGTTGCTTTTGTTCAGTGTAGGAAATTCCATCTCAGAGGTACTTACTGATAACTCGATTAGACAATTTAATCTCAAACTTGAAAAAATTGAGGGTTTTTTTTGTACAAGAACCTGGTTGTTTCATTGTTTCCCTGCAAGTAGTAAGCATTTACACTCTTGGTGCAAGCTGTGCAACTGTAATGATCAAGTTCTAGATACAGAGCTCTGGGCTCTAGGGCTTGGGCAGGTGATTACCTTTCAATACTCAAGTAACCAATTGCAGCAAAGCTTCTTCCTTGAACAGCCACTAACATCAGCTGATGAAGTATTCAATAGAGGACCCAGGAATTATTAAACTCACACCACAGTTACAAAACTAAAAACATTTTCTTCTTCTGGACATAGTTACCCTAGGTTTTCAATACAGATAACACTGTTTGTCTATAAAACACTTCTGCATTTGTATGACTTTGATCAAAGACTAGATGAGCTATGCATAAATTTAGACAGCACAGAGATGTTACACATGACTGTTTCCAACAATGATGTAACAAACATTAGTATACTCTTGTAGTGGTTTAGCCCTAACTGAACAATAAGCAAACCACTCAGTTACTCCTCCCCAACTCAGCAGGATGGGGAGGAGAATCAAGAGAGAGTTGTAGAACTTTCTGGGTTGAGATAAGGACAATTTAATAGAAGACCGCGAAGATCAGGCAGTTACAATGATGGCCAAAATAAAACGAGCAATATCCAGTGTAACTGCTCAGCCTAACAGCAGAACCGCAGCTCCCACGCCAGCCTTAACGCCGGCCGTCCCGGGTGCTGCCCTTATATCCCGAGCGTTATGTCACATGGGATTGAACAGCGTGGCCACGCCCCCTAGCGGCAGCTGCGGCGAGTGAACTCTATCCTGGCCAAAGCCGGGACAACTCTTTAAAAAAAAAAAGTGTCGTTTTCCATGCTTTTTTTAAAATTTATTTTCCACCATTTTTAGTCAGATATTTACTTTGCTGATTTACACAAGACGCACTCGTTAAACATACGGTCTGAATTTCTTAACATTTTATCTCCAGATGCAATGTCTTCAGTCTGCTGTCAGTTACCTCCAAAGGAAGCCCTGGACATTGATGCACTTGTTCAGGACACTAGTTTAGAAGTGCCCTTGATTTCTGTGTTAAGAATTTGAGAAGGTAAGTGTTTAGTGGGTTGGGGTTTTTTTTGTTATTTATTATTTATGAAAGAGAAAAAAGTCTATCCTTATGATAGACTTTTTTGGACTCCTTGGGAAGCAAGAAAGTGTTGAGCTGAAATATGTTTGTTCAGGATGACTCATGTTCAAAGCTGTCACACTTGCAATATGAATTCTACAAAGCTATCCCTAGAATAGTCAAAAAACTGAAGAAACTGTGCTAATCAAAAACATAATTGTTTAACTTCAATTGAATGTATTTATGTGGGGGAAAATGGAAGTTTGACAGCATTAAGTTTTTTTTGGGTAACTTATATTTAAAAAAAAACAAAAAAAAAAAAGGAGTTTTCACTGTTTTCTTCCACAGCTTGAGGCCTATACAAAAAAAAAAAAAAAGTAAAAAAATCATCATCATCGAACAGAAATGTTTTATGATCTCCTTACTTCAAAGGGCTGATTATTTGATAATGATTCAAAACTCAGCTTGGCTTCCCAACAAAAAATAAATCCCAAAATATAAAACTTCCTGATGAAGCTTGGGTCCATCAATTAATCTAGATGACAATTATACTTGAAAGCCTCAGCGTACTTAGGCTTTGTTATCCACCTGCACACCAAGGTCCAAAAAAATGCACACCAAACACAATAGGCAAACCTAGATTGAATCTTAGAGAGTCCAACATGTAATAAATAATATGGATGTCACATACCACTTACAAATAGGTTTCACAATGAAGCATGAACATCAGGCCCATCTCCATGCAAATTTCATAGCAATTTTGGGAGGTGTTTGAGGCAACTAAGTAATCCAAGGCCAGTTTTTAAAGATCAAATGTCTGTTGTAGGAATAGTATGCTTGTCAGCAGCCTCAGTTGATGCAAGAGATTGCACTAGCACAGAAATTTTACTACTACCCATCAGAGCTAGAACAAGTCCCTGAAGAACAGTAATAAGCTAAATTAATAGGGAATGTGGAATAAATATTTTTAAAATATGTAGTTGTATTTCTGCCAAAGCAATTCACAGTACTCAAGCAAAACAATCACATTCTTAGGAGTGCACAGAAATCCTTTGCCAAGGACCACATCCTGGATGATTCTAGATGAGCAATGCCTAATGGAAAAGCTATACCTAAAAAAATATCCTCTTTGATATAAAAGACATTTGAATCAAACAGTAGCAGCGTATATAATTAAAAGTTGCCAGAATCTTTCAGCTACAGTTATCAAAAAAATTTTTCAAAGCAGTTATTTCAACTAACTCATTACCTGTTTTCACAAGAAATGCACAGGAACTCAGCACAGTTCAGTAATTTGCTCAAGAATATTCAATATTCAGGCAACAATGAATATGTTGCCTGACTATGTCAGGCAGCAATGGCTCAACAGCCCTGTGAAGAGGCTCCTACTGCCAGTTCCCCAGCCCAGCCAAAAGGCCAGCAGTGCACCTCTGCAGCCACAATGCACAGCAAGCCTTTCATGAGGGCAATAAGATACCTACATAAGACACATTAGCCAAGGTATTACACATACTCCAGCAAATACATCCACACAATAACAAGGTGACAGCACAGCAGCATTTGTGCAAAACAAGAACTCACTGAAGTGAGTGATGACAATATCTTATCCTTTCTAAAGGGCTTGGCTACATATTTAAAATATTTGGAAGTGTAAGTACTGTCTATGCATTTTATGACACAATAAAAAGTGGTTTAATACAGCAATAAACCACTCAAATACGCCTTGACAAAGTTATTTCAAACACAGTTCTAAAGCCCATAGCTACTATGTTTTAGACAGATAATTTCAGAAAGACCTAGGCACAATATCATTTGAAAGGAAATCAAACTATTCTGCATATCAACACTTAATAAATCAATCTCAAGGTTTTTATGGTACTAATGAATGATCATGAGCCCATTGGAACTGCTGAGTAATTTGCATTACAGAGTCACAGAATCTTAAAGATTGGAAGGGACCTTGAAAGATCATCTAGTCCAATCCCCCTGCCAGATCAGGACCTCCTAGAGTAGGTCACAGAGGAACTTGTCCAAGTGAGTCTTGGATTGTGGAGTCTCCTTCTCTGCAGACATTCATCCAGCACTGTGTCACCTTCACAGTAAAGAAGTTTTTCCTTATGTTTCTTTGGAATCTCTTATGTTACAGCTTGTACCCATTGTCCCTTGTCCTGTCACTGAGAACAGCCTGGCTCCATTCTCCTGACACCCACCCTTTCTGTATTTGTAAACATTAAAGAGATTAGCCCTATCCCCTCTTCTCCAAGCTAAAGAGCCCCAGCTCCCTCAGCCTTTCATCATATGCAAGATGCTCTACTCTCTCAATCATCTTTATGGCCCCGTGCTGAACTTTCTCCAGTAGCTCCCTGTACTTCTTGAACTAAGAACTGGACACAAGATTCCAGATGTGGTCTCACGAGAGCAGAGGAGAGGAGGAGGCGAACCTCTCTCAACCTACAAACCACTCTCCTTCTAATACATCCCAGGATGCTGTTGACCTTCTTGGCTACAAGGGCCATTGCTGGCTCATGCTCATCCTGCTGTTTACCGTGCCCCCAGGTCCTTTTCCTCTACACTACTCTCTAAGAGTTCATTTTCCAACCTGTAACAGTAGATGGGGTTATTCTTTCCCAGATGCAAGATTCTACACTTGCCTTTGTTGAAATTCATTGAAGCTATATTTTGTAGATGCAAAACCAGAAAGTAGCATATGTCTTAGTACCAAAAATGATGTCTATCTGGAATAACAGGACTGCAAAAGGAGAATTCTTGTGATTCAAGCAAGAATATTTACAATCATGACATAAGGCACAAGAAACATCAAATCTTCAAAGAATTAAAAGAAGTATGCATAGCATTCTGCCTGTCAAAATCTCACACAAACAAAAGAACCAAAAATTAGAGTAAATTAAGCTTCTTTGCAACAGTCAGTGTTTCACAACAAACAATCATCATCAAGAGACATGAACAACCTCATACATACTGCAAATAAGAGGATTTATCCTGCATTATTTTCCAGCCATTGGGTTGAGAGACCCAGTAAGCTGGAGGTCTCTGACCTACCCAACCAATGATGGCACTGATTATTCCCATGAACAGCAGTACTAGATGCAGTCTTGGCCAGAGCACATCTCACCTTGGTCAAACAGTATATGAGTGGACAAGTACCTATGGAAGATCTGGCCTCAGAGAGAATGGTGGTGGCAATTTTTGCTTTAAAATAAATGAGCTCAATGTTAAGAACTTTAGGAATACATTTCTCCCCAGGCTGACCACTCATCTGCACAAACCCAGGCTAGCAAAAATTTTTAACACACAATTTAAGACAAACTTTAGTTTCAACTGACTAGCACTGCTCTCACAAGTAGTTGGGTCAACAAGTCTAACAAGACAGTGGTCTCTGCCTGAGAAGTGCAATCTCTGGCATTCCCACAGCTATGTCACCTGCATCACCCTCTCCACAAAGGTCCCTTCACTACTTCAGAGCAGCTGCTGCACCAGTGTCAGGGGCAGAGAAAAGGCAATTTTTTGAGCCCCTATGATCAATTCCAGAATCTACAAAGTTATGAACCACAGAGTTTGCTTACTTTAAACATACAGTGTGCAGAATAGAACAACATAGGTTTGGCTTTAGAAAGGCAGTTCAATTTAAAAAAAAATAAATAAAAAATCACAAGTAGAAGTGATCACAAAAATCACAAGCACAAGAGACAAGTTTTACAGTGTACATCATTTGCATTTTTATTTGCCTATTTTTTCCCTTTTAATGTGGAAAGTATATTAAAATATGCTTATCTCATTTTAATCAGAAGTATTTTGGTGTTCTGACAGAGAAACCGGCATTAAGTAGTTTTCCCTTACCAAGATTAGTCAACACACTTCCACAGAATCAAGGTAGTATTACAGCAAGATAAAAATTAAAATACATATCATCTTCAAATCACATGGAAGTAATTGGCAGAAACAAGACTCAGTCTTCTTCAGAAGTCCTCTTGTTAATTAAAAAAGGTTAGATGAATGATTTAGATCAGCAATTCAGAAGAATTATGAACTTTCCTAAACCTTTGTTCAAAATAAGAGATGAAATCTCTGGAGACTCATAGAAAGCTAACTTTAGTCATGCACAGCTTTGTCCATGAACACGTACATACACTCCGACTCTGATCTCCTTTCTTTCTCCTGCCCTTCCCAGATGTAAGAAACAATAAAAGTTTCAGATTATTCTTGAATAATGCCTGTGTTAACATAAAGTTTTCCATTTTATGTTGCCCTCAGTACCACCAAGTTCATTGTTTAGGATAGGAAAACAGCTCGCCTGGTTTTTGGAAAACAATAGCTACAAGAACTATGAAAGTAAAAAAAGGATAAAATTCTAATGCTGTCAACAAAAAAAATACCACATTTTGATTTTTATTTTGTGCTTGACTTTTAAAAATGTCACTCAGTATGTACGAAAACTTAGGGGAAGCTTTTTTTTTAAAAAAAAAAAAAAACTCAAGTGTTTTTTGATACTCTACAACAAGCGCTTCTGACCAGAGAATTAAAATGTTAAAGCATAACTATTTTGAAAACACTGCTCAAAAATGAATTTATTTGCTTTTCCTTAGCGTTAAGTTGTCCAAAGGTATGTAAGAGGACCTGAGCTGCTCTCCTTACTGTGATTTGTACATCAAACTCTAGTCTAAAAGCTGTATAAACCATTTATGCAGCCCTAGGATCAAGGTGTCAGACACTGCCATAACCACCATGCCAGTGCCATGATGGTACATACACCTGCCAGCTGGAGCAGGCTCATAGCTGATCTTTCTGATGTGTGCAGAGGAATGTGATTCTGCGCATATATAATCATGTAAAGATGCTTGCAGCAAAATCGCAGCCTAACACGTTGAGAGCTTATCTACCTATGGTATGCTCAGTAAAGTCAAGACAAATTAGCTGAAGGTACAGGGTTAAAGTCAGGAATTTAGACTATTACTAGACGATTTCTGAGGAGAGAAATCTGAGGTACTTTAAACATATTTTAAGGCAATATACCCCAACTTCAGAAGTCAGTTGATTTACCTTTCCTTTTCAAAGCATGTGTGTGAGTAACAGATAGGAAATAAAGTAGTAAAGGCACAGTAATTATCAGCTTTTCAGATAGTACTAGTCTTACATATGTATTATCCATAGAAATGTAATACTTATATCTAACTTTCATTAAAAAGCAAAATAAAAATAACAATAAAGATATCAGAAATTTTCTTTGCAGTTCAAGGGACACAGAGAATGAGGGGTTTCGTGAACACAGGTTCATTCCTAATACAAAAGACAAAAGAATAAATAAATTTGGGAGCTAATTGTAATCAGAAAACCTCAGGCTACTCAAAAGTGGCTCTTGGTTCTAGCAACTCTGTTGTTACTATGCTGCATCTATGTTTCTGTTTTCCTAAAATCAGGATTATAAAACTATCATCCCATTGCAATTTACCACTGGAAACTCAGTAAGTCTCACCTCTGCACAAGAGGCCTTCCATCTGGGACAGCAGCAGCACAGCCTGCCAGATTTCACAAAGCAAAGTGACATTGAATTTTAAAACAAAAATCATAATCAAAAAGTTTCATAAAAAGGGGTACAAAATGTGAAAGTTTATCAAGTGCATAAGACCTTGGACAACTTTACATGCTTAGTTCTCTCATGTCTACCTAAAAAAACAAACAAAAAACCCACAAAAAAACCCACAAAACCAAAACAAGCAAACAAAAACAAACCCCAAAAAAACACCCCTCCTGAAGTCACTCCTCAACTGCTTGCTTTTACTCTACCATCTCTTAATGTTCAGTTTCTTCATCTATACCTGCAGCAAATTAAGCATGGAGACAGTATGGCAGAGCAGAAAAATTGTTATTTAATCTTTTGTGGTTTTGCTTTATTTAAACACATCTGAGACATTTCTAATCCTTATGAAAGTCCTTCCAAGCCTTACAGAGTCTGTTCTTCATGGTAGAAGCATCCTGTACATGTTAGAAGTTCAACTCCAAGTTTTTCTTTGCTTGAGATTTTATAGCTTTAAAATAAAATTAAGGTCAGTTCAAAACATTCTTCACTCAGTTTCATAGCACAATCTGTTAGAAGGAAAAAAAAAAAATCAAACTGTATAGTGCAAAGACTGGCTTCTGCACAAATTTCTATGATTCAGTTTTGGTCAACTAACTTGAAGTTCATACAGTATGTTGTGCTGGATGGGACAGTAAGCGTTGCACAAATTTAAGTCTGCAGTTGCAGTTTCTTATTGAACTTGTCTCCTATATGTGATTCTTCTAAGTCCATAAGTACTTTAGAGAGATAAAAAAAAGACTTCAAAGAGAAGAACATAGAAAAGGTGTGGAAATAGACTTGTAGCCAAAATGTCAGGCCAAGATAATTTAACTTTTAAAAAAAAATAACTTAATAAAATTTCAAGTGGTTTTGTATTTTTTTACCTGCATAAAATGGTAAGAATTAATCTAATTGTACATATGGATAATACTACTTATAATTAATGGATCAGTCTAAACAGCATTTGAACTATGGTGTTAGTAACACAAGGCTTACTTTTTCCCCACTCTTGCAAAAGACTGTGCATTATTTACTTGCTTATCTACAGGAATTTACAGGTGTTAAATTAATGATAGTAGGCCCTAACTTTGTTCCCTAAATGCTATTAGAAGATATTGAGAACTACAATAGAAACACAGAGAATTACAAAGAAAAAGTTAATTAAAAATTTGAATATAAGCACTAGAAAGTTCAAACAAAAGATTTTTCCCTAGTTCACACCAAGGTTTGGCTTCAAGCATAATTACACATGAATCAGACTGTAACTTTTGTGGTTCTTCAATAAAAAATTAATCCTATAGCAATTTGGCTATACGTTTTAAATAACCAGGGCTCCTATTACAATTAAAATCTCGTAGATGTGATGTTAAAATGATAAGACATGCAAAAAAGACCCAAAAGTTCCAGTGATTTGTATTTTTGGGGTAGCTTGTCATGTTCCCTATCTAAATCCATCCTATAAATAAAGATATTTTAATGAAAAAAAAAAAAAAATCTTTCCCAAGTATCTTCTCTGGTTTAAAGACAAGTTCCTTCAATGTCAGCTTCCCAGAAATATAAATGATTTAGTTTAGCTCATAAATGTCATCTGAAAGTAAATTTGAGGATTGCTTCCTCCAATATTCATACCAAAATAGTAGGTTTTATGTTAAAGGCTGCCATTTGACAGACAAAAATACTATCTTCCCTCCCCATTTCTCACCAAAGCCTTGGCATACAAGTACTTAAGTTATCTAGGCAAGGATCCAATTACACTCCTTGTGGAAAGGATGATGCACAGACTTTTGTTTTGTTTTGTTTTTATTTCATTTTACAGTAACCAAATCTTAAAACTATCTTTGTGTCTCAAAAGTCATCATAGTACAATTTTCCTTTCAAACAAGCTGTTAGTGACCATGGTAATAATGCTGTTAAAGCAAATTCAAGCTGACAAGAAAGCCAAGACAAAGACATTAGGATGCATGCCAACATAATAAGCAGGAGTTCTCTGTGTTAGTAGATCTGGAAACCTGATAGTTCCCTATCCCTCTCCCTCCCACACACTGTGTAACCCTCATCATTGTAAAGTATGGGGCAGAAGACTTTCTTAACACATTTTTAGCCTCAAAAAAAAAGGTCATTGGTTTTCTACTACTTTCCTTAAGGCAGATTTGATTAAGTATCACTGGAGAGTGCTCACAATTTCAGTTTCTGTGACTAGTATGAATAGTTTGGACAGTGCACTAGCATAGATTTAATAGAGACTCTAGGACATTACCTCTTCCAAGTGAGGCCAGCATGAAAGAAAAGGAATAAGTTTTTTAGTAGGGCTGTGACCACAGTGGTTTTGAAAGGTAAAAGCTATTACCACTCTTCACCAGTCTTATGAAATCACCCATTATAACTGGTAAAAAAACCTCACAAAAACATTACCTCTGCTCTCTATCTTCCAGGAAGACCTAGAAAAGTCAAGTTAAGGAAATAAAAATAATAACACTAGCAGATACTGCATACTCAATATTAAAAGTGATAAGGAATTTAGATATAATTTTGTACCACCTCAGAATTCTCTCTACCCCCACACAGATGAGCAAGTCTCTTAAGAATATAGTATCACAAACTTTAATTGACATGTGCAAAAGTTAAGTACATATATATTAAAAGAATCTCTGCACTTGTTTGTCATCTTCTAGTTTCCAAGTGATTTAAAGCTTTCTCATTATAAGAAAAATTGTATCTCAGAAGCTGAATGTCAAGGAAACTGCTCAGCTCCACTCCATAAATTAAAAAGAATACCAAGTTGTGCAAAAGTCTTGAATAAATACTTCAAGAAAACTTCAATCCGCTTCTGAACACTTTATGAGACAAAAATAATCTCAGTAAAGTAATTTCTAATGATACAGTTAGAATCATACCTAGAAATAGCTAGTATTTCGGTATGTGTTCTCTCCTAAATTTTTAGGCCAGTCCCATAGCTCTTTGTTCTTGAAGGTCAGAATATGATGCAGTGTATGGATTGTGATCACTTTGAGGACATAAAGGTCCTGGTCCCGTGGAGAGCTTGGACTCCTGATCAACCCCATGAACTTGTGCCAAAAATCTACTAGACAGAAGGTCCAAGTGACCCAGAATCAATGTGGGAATACGAAATAACCTAACCAAACAAGGAATGACTTCACATGGATTTACATAAACACGGGAGCTACTTAAGTATGATACACATCTTATTGATGAGACTTAATACATAAAATTCACTGTCACTACTATATAGTCTTGAGCAACCTCTTTTAGCAGTTTAACTATTACAGCTGTACAAATGTATTTCCTTTCCATACAGCATTCCTGCCCAGCCAGAACAGAGACAGATAGAGCTGCTAGTTCCCAGGCAAAAACTTTGACTTGGTGCTCCCTGCCCCAAAACAAACTAAGGGAAACCACACCAGGATGAAGGAGGTAGAATACCCGTGCAAGTTCAACTAACTCTAGCAGATCCACACCTCACCTGAGACGCCAAACATCATCGCACAAAGACATCTTTTCCAAACCAAGCCTAGAAAGCACTTGCAGTAATATGTAGGTGTGCACACACGGAAGTATCAGTTCTGTTACTGAGATGTAGAAAAATTTATTAGTACCCAAATAATTTTTAGTATCCTTTCAGTTCCTGTTAAGTCTTAGAAGGTGCTGAAATCACTTCCAGAATAGTAGTAGCAACCCTCACCGAGTAGCACCATGGCACATAGATACTCAAACTGTCCTCCAAATGCAACTGAGAGGCATCCATAGAAGTTACACTTGCAAATACATATGGAAGAATTTAAGTCTATGAAGCATATTGCTTCAAAAAGTACAGTCCTATCAGTACAAGCAATGAAGTTTAGCACCTTTACCTTGCTTTAATTGCATTAAAAGTGACTGCTTGAGTTTGGCTGAAGCTTCTGCTGATGGAATTTGAATGGAATGCACTTTCTTTGCCTCCTGTTTTAGGTGCCTCTCATCTGTTTTCAATGTGCATGTTATAGCTGAGAGTTACTCTCCTGTATGTTGATTATCTCATTTAGATAGGGAGTTATCTTAACCTTGTCAAGGCTCCCCTCACAAGCTAGATCTGAAGCATTACAATTTAAATGCCGCTTCCAAATGAAGCCATACATATGGCAAAGATTAGACCATACCAGCTCCACATGCCTTGCCTGGTAGTGGTACTTTTGTGGCAGCACTTTGTGGCACTTGGAAAACAGCCAGTAGTCTCGCCTAGGATAGCAGGCACTTACCTCCAGCTGTTCCAGCTCTTCACTTTAGTGCCTCAAACATGTGTAACAGTTTGTTTATGAGGTCAGCAGCTGAAGGCAAACAAATGCGTGAAAAAGCTATGGGAAAGTTCTTCTGTTCTCTTTAGAAAAGATAATCTGTAAGCAAGGACAGCATATTCTTCCTCAACACTCTCACTGCTGCCTGGCATCACACCACAGGACCACCCTCAGTAACATATCTTCCACGCTGTTTGGAAGCCTTGCAGAAATCTTCACACGTATCAGAGTATAGCAAGGGCAGGCAAAGCCACAAATGGGATCCCATAGCAAGAAGAAGAGTTGCTACACCAGCCAAGGCCCAGATCCACAGTATCCAAAGAACCAAAAGTCCATCAGTAGCCAAGTCCAACCATGATCATAAGACACTCTCACATCAATAAAGCAGGATTGATATCAATCAGGAAACGGGCCACAAGTTAACAGTAGGATCAGTCCAAGTAATTGCCAGGAGAATCTCTGATGACAAGGTCAAACCAGGAAATCAGCCTAAGAGTTAAGGTACAGATCAGGAAATGCTACAGGCATGGAAAAAGCTGAAGAGCAGCATTTCTCTTAGGAAATTTCAAACACAGAATAAAAGCCCAGATCTGGGCTTAAATAGAATTCCTGGGTGTGGGTGGAAGCCACAGCTGAGGCTGTTTTAGGATCAGTAAGTCTTACTAGTGCCCTCAGAGTCTTAATGACATGTATCTGAGAAAAACAGCAAAATGCAGTTCCTTGGGAATTGATCTGCTAGAGAACAGCTCTGCAGAGAGAGAGCTGGGAGTCCTGGTTGATAATACACTAACCATGAGCTAGCAATGTGCCCTCGTGGCCAAGAAGGCCAATGGCATCCTGGGATGCATCAAGAAGAGTGTGGCCAACAGGTCAAGGGGATTCTCCTCCACCTTTACTCTGCCCTAGTGAGGCCTCATCTGGAGTCCTGTGTTCTGGACTCCTCAGCTCAAGAGGGACAGGGAACTTTTAGAGAGTCCAGCACAGGGCCACTAAGATGACCAGAGGCCTGGAGCATCTTTCTTATGAGGAAAGGCTATGGGAACTGGGGCTATTTAGTCTGGAGAAGACAAGACTGCAGGGGAATCTCATTAATATTTACAAATATCTAAATGGTGGGTGTCAGGAGGTTGAGGCAGCCTTTTTTTCTGTTGTATCTAGCAACAGGACAAGGGGTAATGTGATGAAGCTGGAATACAAAAAGTTCCATTTAACCATAAGAATAAACTATTCTACTGTGAGGGTGAGGGAGCCCTGGCACAGGCTGCCCAGGGAGGATGTGGAGTCTCCTTCCTTGAAGGTCTTCAAAACCCACCTGGATGTATTCCTGTGTGACCTTATGTAGGTGGACCTGCTTTAGGAGATGGGTTGGACTAGATGATCTCGAAAGGTTCCTTCCAACTCCTACCATTCTGTGATTCTATGATTCCACAGTGCATTTTAATGTAGTATGAGGTATAGTAGCAGTGTTGTAATGGTTTTGATTAGCTAGTTGGTCTTCTTTCTCAACTATTCCCAAGACTTATCCAACTAATGCCCTTTACATAAGACATGAAAAGATATAACCAGGCAATCACTGTATTTCTTTATCCTCCAATACATCCTTTTTGTGAATTTATGATTCTGTTTCCCTTCTGGGAGACTTTGGAAAGCACAGAAAGATAACCTCTAGCAATGCACACATCATATTGAATGGATAACTCACAGTAGGTCCTATTGTGTTTATTTCCCATTCACTTCAGTCCACAGGAATTTGGATATTGACCTTTCCATTCAAGCCTGAGTAGAAATCCAAGAGAAAAACTTCACCTTGGTGTCCCACATTAGCAACAGAGCCACCCAGGAATCCTCTAGTGTTATCACTTCTTTCATTGAACTTACTAAATAGTTAGTTACCATCCTCAACACTTTTCATCAGGTGCTTAAACTGGATGTTGCTACTGCTTGACCCTTCACTAGGAGGTCTAGATCTTGGCTGCTGCTCCATGAGACACACCACCTTAGTGGCTGTGAGAGGTAGCAAGAAAAAAGGAAAGCAGAGAAACAGAAGACAACAACATGATGCCAAAGCTGGAGCAGAGATTGAGATGAGGGGTTAATGTGTAAACTTTGCAACCTATTTGATGTCTGTTCTGAATTATTGCAGAATTTGTTCTGTCTATATTAAAATTGTATAAGCAACAAGGATAATAAATCAGCTACAGAAAGTAGAAAACCTATGTCCACTCTTGAAAAAAATCAATGTTTTTTGAGGTAATGTCATGGTTTCTGCCCATCAGGGAACAAAAGACCACGATTAGCCTCAAGTACCGAAGACTTAAGGATTGCTAAAGGGCAGGGAGAGCTTAATTGCCGCTTAAGGTGCAGGACAAAACAGACCAGGCTACTAGGCTTGGGGAAGAAAACAGAAAACAATTTAATACCAACTAAAACATAAAACCCCAAAAACCAGAACCAAAACAAAACAACACAGAATGGTACAGAGATGAAGAGTCCGACCAGCCCTTTAAGACCACCTGCTCCCCACCCCTCTCCTCTTCCCGGGCTCAGAGCCCTGATCCCGGTGTTTTATACCTCCGTCCCCCCTGAACGGCCCAGGGGGGCAGGGAGTGGGGGTTTCAGTCAGTCCGTTCCTGGTGGCTTCTGCCGTTTGTCTCACCTCAGGGCAAGTGGGTTCTGCACCAGTCCTCCTTGCAAGTCCGTGAGGTACCACACACACATGGCAGCCCTGCACGGGCTGCACCGACGCACATTTGTCCCAAAGCCCTGCACGGGCTGCACCGATGCTCATTTGTCCCAAAAGTTGCTGCTCCTCTCTGCCTCTCGTGTGGGGCTGCTCTGCGGTGCACAGGCTCTCCAGCATGTCCTGTGCCATGACCGCCTCCCCCACACAGTCTCTGGCCCGTCCGGGCACACTCACATGAAGTTGCTGCTGCTGATCCATAGGTTGCAGGGGTACCGGCTGCACTCTCACCACGGCTTGCAGAGGGGTCTCTGGTCTGATGCTCCATCCTTCCTCCTTCTCCGACTGTGGGGTCCGCATGGTCGCCTCCATCTTGTACCACTCTTACACCTCCTGCCTGGCACCTCAAATTCCCGTCCCTAAATAGTGATCGCAGAGGCGCCAGATTGGCCCAGCCAGGCCGGGGGTGGGTCTGAACCCAGGAGTCGGGGGAGAGTCTAAAAAACTTTTACCGGGTCTTCACTGCAACCCGCTCCCCCTGTTACTAAGCAAAAGCAACTCCTTGCTAAACCATGACAGGTAACTTGTCTCAAAACAGATGCCTAGGTATTTTGCTTGAAACTTGACAAAGAAAATACTGCCATTTCCATGAAAGGAAAAAAAAAAACAAAACCAAAACCAAACAAAAGATGTAGAAACAGCAAATCAAAAGCAAAACAAGTGTTTCAAATAGAAATACTACTAAAGAATTTCGAAAAAAGATGTATATGAATTAAGCAAATGAACACTTGACAATTGAGCTTTCCTGAAATAATGCATATGGATTTGGTGGGTAATCCTCCAGCTGATTTTAATCTCCTTTGTATTTTTCACGTTGCCTCAACCTACTTGGTCTTGAAAGTGTTTCTCTGTCTGTCTTCACTGTAATTATTACTTTTAAGGAAAAGCAAACAATTGTGCAGTCATGAGTTTAATAGTAAATCTTACCTCTGCCTGCAACTTGCATGCCTAAGGTCCTCAAAGTATGAGTTCATTTTCATGGAGTACTAAATGGAAGTAATATATTCTTACATTTTGTCTCCCAGATGTATGTGATGTTTCACCATACATCTCATACTTTTTATCTCCCAGAAAGGAGATATGGTAACAAAAACTATACTAATTGCACTAATTATTTGCTGGATGGCCAACAAGAGAGGTTAAGAGACCAAGGCCAATTAAAAAAGAAAGGACAGACAGAAGCAGGTCTCTCTGATGGTAAAAGAAAGGAAATGAATATGCCTGCAGCATTGCTGATGGTTTAAGTCAGGTTTGAGGTGTTTGGGGGATCTTCTGCCTGTTTTTAAAAACCCATTGGCAATATGAGATCTCCCCATTAATCTAAGAGTGAAAAAGTAATGTGGTTGTCATGCATGCAACAGTAAAGCTGATGAACTAGGAATTACCTCTATGTGCACTATGAAAAATCACATTCAATTGTCAGAGAAAAAGCAATGAGACTGTGGGAAAATAATGTCTCAGTATTGCTTTCAGCAAGGTCTCATATGTTGTAGGGCCACTCCAAGCAACAGAGGGACAGTTTTGGCCCTCACTTGGTAAGAATCAGTTAAATATCTTCCTGAGTTATAGGAATGCATTAACTCACTACTCCCTTTCTACATGCTAGCAGAGTGCATCAGTCAAAAAGATGGCAGCTAGGATAAACTTATGGTAATAGCTGGTTCTAAAAAAGAATTTATAATAGTTTTCAGTTAACTCAGGCAAATGAGGCTAATTTGAGAAGGATGTTACTACTCATAAAAGTGAAATAGTTCAGAGAGAAATTTTAAACAAACAGAAGGTGAAAATCTAGAAGAGCTGGTGACTGATTTAAGGTTAAAGAGCTAATCTTGCAATTGCAGTTAGCAATCACAGTAATTGAGCCTGCGATAAGAGACCAGATGGCGATTAAAAGTGGGTGAAAACACCTGGAGAAACTGATTACTAGAAACTAGGGATCAACTTGTAATTTAAAATAATAATAATAACAAGGAGATAAATGAAAAAAATATATATCAAACAAAGTTTATTTACTTCAGGTTGATGCTAAGGAATGTCCAAAGTGCTTGATACTAAAACCACTACAGAGATTATAAAAATGACAGCAAGAGGATGGCACAAGTGACTCAAAGTAAAAATTCAGAGACAGCACAAAGAGCTACACACAATACTGTTATAAAAAAGCATCTCAAGTCCCATAAGCCTGGAAACATATAAATAAGTTTCCCACGAATGCTTTTATGTAAGGAAGTGTCACAGTCCTAAAACAACAAGGTCAAACACAGAGACCACTGATTTACATCTCACATTGAATAGCAGACGTACACTCAAGTACAGAAGGTGACTAGGGCTTTATCCACATGTGTGAAATTTTAAGTCGCTGTATAAAAAGCAGGTAGCTGAAACAACTATAAACAATTTAATGTCTTTTTCAAAATGATCTTGGAAAACAGTCTACTTTCCTAAAATAGGAAGATGATTTTTCCATTTGTACTCTATGAGTTATAAAAGTGATGCAAACTTGAAAAAAATGTAATCGTTTTAAGACATGGCACATCACTTTGGACAGAAATCAAAGGAGCTGAGTTTAAACCTGCAGTATATACAAGTCACTGGCCATTTCATTCAGTTCCATTTCTAAAAGGAGTGTTAGCTGCTAGGTTAACATCCAAAGCCAAAGGTACCTAGAGACACAAAATACCAATATTATCATCATATTCTGATTAAAAAAAACAAACAAATTAAAATAATGGAGATGCTGTCCTTTAGAAAAGAGAGGCAGGGTGACAGGTGTTTTGCAAAGTCAAACATGGCAACAGGGGAATAACTGATGTCCTGGTGCAAAGCAGACACAGATATGTGGATGCTTGGAAAATAGGAAAACAGCTACCATGTACAATAATTCTCATTTCCAATTCAGTCCATCTAAAAGATTGTACAAATGAAGAGTTTCCTGTCAAATCCTATTTTCATTAGACCCCATAATGGGATTCATATAATTTAATTTTAGCTATCCAAAAGTGGATACCTGGTCTAAGCTATTTAGGTTCCATCTCCAGTAAGTGAAGAAAATTAGGTACTTCGAGAGGATTCATCATTTTCATGTGATTTCAGGATAGTTATCTAAGGTAGTAGAATTGCTCTCTGGAGCAATTGATCTTCATTTTATCTCTATTGACTACAAACAGAGTCTAAAGATTTACCTCTGATGAGATGTTTCATTTTCAGATAGCTAAAACTAGATTGGAAAAGTCCCTCTTGTTATGACTGGGAAAGTAATCTCTGATCATTTGCTACAGTTTAGCGGGCAGGAGTTTGCGCAGTTTTCAGTGAGTAAGTTGAAAAGATAGCACCTTTCCCCCTTTTCCCCTACTGCTCCTGTTATCCTCAAGTGCATGGAAAATCACACCAAAAGACTGAAGCACACATTAAACATGAACTATAGATGCAGATTTTTACCTCTGTTTAGCACTGATGAATTGCAGGTTGGTATAGATTAGCATGTACCAGTTTGGGTTGCCTGCCTCTGTTCAATGGGGAACTGTGACCAGGAGCACTTTGAGAAGGACTATCTTATGAACCAAGAGATCAGTGCAGTCATAACTACAAATAGTACAGGTTAACAGGTTGACACTCCAGCTAGACCAAAAGGTCTAGCCAAAAGGTGAGGCTTGCAGTAAATAGTGCAATAACTAGTTTAACATAAAATTGAGATATGCAGTCAATCTTCTTATATGAGTGGGCACCTAAAACTGGAAATTCTAAGGCAAGGCAGAGCTCAAATAAATAGTCTTAGAACCCCACAATTGATAATACACTGACTCAGGAGAGATTTCTATGTTCCTGTTACAGCCCTGGGTCTTTAAGAGCCTAACTGTATGGCATTAACATTCTGGTTTATTTTAAATCCCATGTTAAACTAAAGGAAGTTGTTACTTGATATTGATATTTAATAGTAGTTGTGAAAAGGAAAGGGAAGGGAAGGGAAGGGAAGGGAAGGGAAGGGAAGGGAAGGGAAGGGAAGGGAAGGGAAGGGAAGGGAAGGGAAGGGAAGGGAGGGG
>WBNH01002371.1:0-56107 GCA_013401255.1 Urocolius indicus | reverse complement strand
AGGAAAGGAAAGGAAAGGAAAGGAAAGGAAAGGAAAGGAAAGGAAAGGAAAGGAAAGGAAAGGAAAGGAAAGGAAAGGAAAGGAAAGGAAAGGAATACTGCCTTTTGAATGCTCTAGAATGATGCAGCTACCATGTCACACAAGCATTTGCACCAAGCTTTGCTGACCACAAGGATTTTAGTCAACCAAGGTTCTGTAGTCTCCTTGGCTCTGAGTCATTGCTCAACAATAGACACAAGGTTTAATTTACATTCATTTGTACAGGAAACTCACCAGTTGTGAATACCAGTAAAATTAAAATGGATCAATAGGTGTTACCATAACTTTGTCATCCTCTGACCAGCACTTTCCCTGAAGACTTTACTCATATTAAAAAAAAAAAAAGTTATTCTATCCTCAAGAGTCTTGTAAAGTTGAAGAACTTTTTAAAAATAACTCTCTCAGTAGGCTGACCTTTAGCCTCTAACATTCTTTATTAAATCACAAAACATGGTATATTCAGATAACATTAAGGTTCTGACCTTGGATGCACAAAAGTAAGGAAATTCAGAGGAAAGTTTGAACCTCTGTATCTAACATTGGACTTTTGCCTACTGTTTGCATTGAGGGTGTGTGGAACCTACTGTAGCTACAAAAGATCTCCTGGTGGTTTGGTGACCCTTTCAATTTGTAGGTACAATAGATTCAGTATATGACTTTAAACTGGACATGAAGTGTCTTAAGCTTTAAGGTTGAATTCAGATCTTTAGCCAAGTTTGGAGACTTTTTGAGTTCAAATGCTCCTGTGTTTTAAAGGTATCAAGACAAAGTGAAGAAAGATCCCTTATCGACAGCATGCTGTGTTGGTTAATGCAGAAACATGAAGTCTTTACAATCAAACTGTATGGAACCTGAAAAAGTCTCCTCTTGCCTGAGAATCAGACAGAAAAATTTCATGACATACAAAGGGATTTTTCCTTCTAACTTTAAAAAGGATGCTTAAACTAGGGTTTAATGTAAAATTACAGTTTAATTAAGCACTCCATTATTCTCTAATAATCTAAATGGATAAACTCATAATTAGCTATGTTTTCCTTCCCAAAACTTCATTGGAGGAGTTATGAAGGGGTAAATTCCCTATTTTTTTTAAAGTATATACATAAAATAATTGTTCTACTTGGGTAAAACTTAAATACAGAATGCTATGTCTGAGTATACTGTAACAGTGCATTCATAACTTTTTAAAAAATCACAGGTATGCAAACAGAAATTTAAAATAAATAAAACTAAAACCTGGATACTTATTTCCCAAAATTAAAAAAAAAAACAATGCAGAGTAACAGGATAACAAATAATTCTCTGACACAGTAACGAAGTTCTGCATGTGGGAGAATAAGGAAGCCATATTTACTTTGGATATGTATTCTCAATATAATTTTCCTCGTTCTCTGATTCCCTCCACCACAAATGCCTCTGTTTCTTTCAGCCCTTTAGCCACTGCCTGAGCTCCTACCACACTGCTTTACTCATCCCCACCCTTCCCTATGGGTCTCCCCAGAGAGAGAGCTGAGGGGGATGAGTGCACGTACAACCCTCATTGGCCAGTTGCTGGACGAGGAACCTAAGGGTCCCATAGGATGCACATGACCCCTAGGATCATGCATCCAGTGGGTCTTTGTTGTTTCTACCTATATCACAAATTCAACTGAAATTAAGCTAGAAGTGACAGCATGAGAGTGGGAGGATGGCTGACATATACTACCAGACATTAACCCACTGCCTTAGAAAACCAGATGTTGAAGAAGGCTTCTGAAACAAATAATTATCCCTAACATCAGCTTCACACTGCTTACCTTTGCAGTACTTAACTCCATGTTACTTACCAAGCCATGTGAGTTCTTGACAGATTTAACCTTCCTTCTGAAGGTAACTTCGCATCTTCCATCCCTCCTAGCCCTCCTGCTGCCCCACACTCATGTGTGTGACAAACTGCATCCACCCAGATGAAAAACTACCTTTGCTTCTCAAGTGGTACCCTCGGAGTGAGCTGGGCAAAAGCTGCCCAGTGCCACAGACTACACCGGTGGGGACTGCGGAAAACAGCACTCAGTGATGAGTTTCATCCCTTCAAAGGATGCTACTTTAATCCTTGTTCATTTCCTAACTGATGCTGTTCTTAGTTCCACATAAGAACTAGTTTATAATTCCATTGTTACTTATAATACTAGACAGATGCCATAAATTTTGTTCTAATTTTTTAACACAGGGCAATCTATTAAAATGAAATGAAAGAAAAAAGAAAAAGAAAAGAAAAAAAACCCAGAAACTTTAGGAATCAGGCATAAAGATAAGAGAAAATGAAATTGCATTTTCAGCCTAAGAACTTTGATATTTTCCTAATAACTACAACAGGGAATACTAGAGTTGTATCTGTACATTTAATTTAGACTCTTGCATGCAGATACTTCAAGATTTCAATTTTATGCTGTGTATCATCTAAGGTCTGTCTGGGATATTCGGAAATGTGTTTCTAATTGCTTTCTTCATGCAAAAGAGATGCCATAGATTACCAACAGCAGACCTATTAATCATCAACCTAAGTGCAGCTAGTCTTCTGCATACAATATTTATAAGTATTTATATACCTCTAGCTAATGCTCAAAATCAATGACTGCTTGACAAGCCATGCTAGAGAATTATCAAATGTCTAAATCTTTCCAGATTTAGTCTGTAGTTGACCTTTATTCCAGATTGTATTTGTGATAAAAAGGAAAATATTTATTTCCTTTATTATTTCCTTTTTAAAAGGAAAATAGTTTTAAAATATTTACTTTCACAGACAACACAAAAACTGATTGACTGCTTATTTCTTGTAGATCTGGGGGACTTTTTATTGTTACCTGTCTGGTTTTTCAAATAATCATCAACTACTTAGTGAGCAAATATGATTTCTCTCTTGTCTTTGTAGTTTCAAAAGGAATCACTATGAAATAGGCCTTATGTGAGCTATAAGGTATGGGTGTGTGGGGAAGCCAATTACGGCATTATTTTAATTATGTCTATGAGATAAAGTAGGAGTCTAATCAACTTGCAAATAAAGTCTTTTAACATTTTACGTATTTCTGATTGCTGGACAAAAAACTATTTACATCCTAAAAAGTGTATTTATTGGCTGCTGGTCAAACAACATCTAAGCATTCACTTTTTCCTTTCAGAGTCAGGCTCAAAATTTGTTGGAATTCACCAAGGAGAACTACAGAGTCCTCTTTTATTTCCATTGAGCTCTTATGTTGACAGAGATGGTCAAATGATTTATTTCATGTATTTATTTATTTTGGAAATAAACTATGTGATTATAGTCATCCCTTTTTTTTTTTTCATCCCTGCTTGCAAATCATTTGTGTACCAATCTAAATTCTGTGACTGTATATTTTATTTACAGGCATTTCCACAAACTTATTCTGGTCTTTGAAACATTTGCAATGTCTTTGCTTTGAATGTGTGTTATTTGGTCTTGGTATGGGACTGGTCACTGAGAGATACTAGAGGACAAACACTGAATCAATCCAGAAGTCATTTAGCTTGCAAAAAACTATATTCACCATCCATTTCCAAGCAAAACCTGGGTGGAGAGTCATAAATATTTGGTAAAAAAAAAACAAACAAGCCACAACAAAATGCTGCTGTTGGGAATTCTGCATAAAATGTCGTATACTTGACTTCACCTCTTCTTTTTCCTGCTTGAGTTGTTCCTCTTGCCTTCACTTTTAAGCAGGAGTACCTCCCAGTACCTCCTAGGCCTCTGCCATTTGGCTGGACTTTGTGCTGCTGAAACCACAGTCCTTTGCACTCTGCTTAGTTGCAGCATTTCTCTGTGGAACAGTCAGTCTCATATTTGTCTTTTTGTCTGCAGTTCCTGGGCAGAAATATAAAACTTACATAAATAACTAATCAACTTACAGCCATGAAGCTGGCTATGGACAGCAGGGATCATCTCATGAAGGGAGAGAAATATTTCTGGAAAGAAGGAAAACGTTCCTGAAGGTCATTAAGCCACACCTGATACCTTTGAAATGCTGTATGATATGCTGTTTCTGTGGTGGATGTAAAAATTTAATTTTAATAGAAATTGTAGCCAATTGTAGCCAATGTTTTTAAGCGTTCTGCTCCCTCCCATCCAAATTTGAAGAAATTTACAAGAATTCAGAGTTTTAGTACTGAAGAACTGATGCCTGGAAAGCAGTGATATGTTTCTCCATGCGAGTATGTATTTATGTGCTCTAGGGGAATGTACATTCAAGCCCAGGCACATCCCACTGATAGTCTCAAAAGTATCACCAAGCTGTTCAGGCTGGTGTGCCACAGGCTCCACAACTTAAACAGCTAAGAAAGGTGCTCCATTTGCACAGATAAGCACCAGGCAAACAGCTGCACTTTTAAGCCCATAATTAAACACAATATTAAGAATATACATGGCTTTAAACTTGTAAGTGTTGAAGTGAACAGTGATACTCATCTGCTTAAAGTAAAGCAATGGCTGAAGGACTAGGCGCTATGCCCAGGGAAGACCTTTTGCTTTGGCATCTCCCATTGTGTTTACCAGCAAAATCTGTGCATACACAGATTGAGCTAAACAAGAGCCTTTTCCATTAAGATACTCTTTTTTCAGTATGTATATATTTGCTCAGCTTTGCTGCCAGGCACCTATCCACTCTAATGGAATACAATTATGCCCAGAACATTATTTTTGTAATATTTAGAAGTACTATTTAGCATAAACCTGCTATTGTTTTCCCACATGCATGCTATTTACAGTTCCAGTGGACCATTTTGAGGCTAGCTTCAGATTTTGTCTCTAGAATTAGAAAGACTGAATATTAATCACTTGACTATTTTTGCTTGGATATAATCTAGCATATTTTACCGAAAAAAAAAAAAAAAAAGAGAGAGAATTTTCTAACACTCCTTAAGCAGTTAGATCCATTAGGTATATGGCTTCCTTAAAGGCAAGAGCTAACCTAATAGGATGGCTATATACAATATTTTATTCCAATGACATTTTGGATTTTAATGCAGTTAGCATTTATAAGAAGCAGCCATTGCATAATGAATCCTTTTAAATGATCCAAACAGACTATTTATCATCTCCAGAGTCTCTAACTCGCTGTTTATGTTTCACTTAGACTGAAGTAAGGTGACTGCTTTCTGGCCACTGAGCAATTTTTAACATACCCTTCAATAATACTTTCTGCAAAGCTATTACAAGGTCCTGTGCATATAGAAAGATTGTCATCAGTGTGTCGGCAAACATCCAAATGTAAACATACTTTGAGAGGGAGAAATGTGCTAAAATTATGACAAGGAACAGGTAAATGTTGGTTCAGGAAGACTGCTTCTTTTTGATACTAGTGAATATAAATTTTATGGGAGCTATTGGCAGAGACTATCAAGAATGAAAAACAGGCCCTTTTAATTTAGTCTGTGTGTTCTGAGGTAGTCATCAACCTATTGATGAAGTGCTTTTTCAATTAATTTTGAAGGCAAGGTAGGATTGATATTAGCCCCAAGTTTCACAGATGCACTGTAGAAGCCCTATTAAATCAAAGATGTGACCTCATCAATCTTAAGCCTGCTGAAAAACAGTCTGTGCAGAGAAGTAAGTCACCTAACTGTGCTAGAGGGTCTGAATGGGACAGAGGTTCTGCCTCATGTGCTAAGATGACCCCAGATAGAAAAAGGTCAAGGTCATTAGAGAGGAAGAAGAAAAGAGATCTTAGTTATCTATGGCTAAAAATCAGAACCTCAATTTCTAGAAGATTATTAAGTCTACGTGTCTCTTTAGAATACTAGGTAAAACATTGTAGTGCAAAATAAAGCAAAAATTCCTAGCAATGATTTAATGTGAAGTGATACATTTCCAGATACATTTGAGGCATTTGCTTCAGCTGGTACAAAGGATGACATCCTTGAAGATACTCAGACACTTCTGTTTAATTGAGTGATATTGCATTATCTGATATCCACCAAAGATGTGTCTTGAAAGACCAGCTTTCAGAAAAGATTCAAATTCAAGATTTTTTCTAAAATCCTGTAATTCTTGAAATGTTTGGTTTGGTAAGCAAACTGGAACTGAGTATTAAGCTTCTGCCATTCAGTTTGTATATTGGGCTGAAGCACATGACTGAGCTCCCCAAGACCTGTATTTCCTCTACTCTCCAGCTATAGCCTCGTGATCAGAATCATTTTCTCAAAGATGCCTGAAGGTAAGTGCAATGAGTAGCTGAGGGATTCGCTACCCAACTGATCAAAATTTATAAACACTGCGGATTTCTTCCTCAGAGAGCTGCGAGTCAAGATGGAAGTGTGTCTAGATGAACTGTGACAACACCTGCTCCCCAACATTACTTCAGAGATTAGTCTCACACACATGCTTCGTAGGCCAAATAGCCTACAACCCTTATTCTCAGATAGTGTCAACCAGTACCGTGCCTCTAGGCTATACAGAAGAAATTTTGACTTTGCAACTTCCACTCTTGCAGTGTCATAAATGTTGAGAGTCAAACCCAGGGTCTCTGGCATAAAAAAATCTGTATTTCCATGTTAAAAGTTTGAATATTCTTTTAGCTGCAACTACACAGTAGACTCTTCCTGTCAGTGAATCAGCTGCTGACGGAAGACTTTATTATGTTTACAAGATACTGTATCTACATTTTTACCCATTTTAGAGATGGCTTTGGGGGAGTGACAAGTCAGTCAGAAATCCTAATATTTTGGCAAAATTCATTCCCAACTCCTAACAGGAAGAAAAATAAGTCTAGATTTAAATATAGTAGTTTATTCTTATGCTTTATTTATGTCAATTGTTTAATTAGCAGTTCTTTGCCTCCACTCATTACTTCTTATGAAATGTTCTGGCTATACTGTACGGTTCAAAGAGTACACATACCCTCTAGAGAAAAGCAGAATGGACACTGGGCTTTCAGGTCAAAGTAGACCTGGTGATAGTTTTTAGTTCAGCTCAGGAAAGCTGCTGTGAAGTTACTTTCCTACTATTTCCTTTTGCTGCATTTGAGTTCATATTGCAGAGCTCTCTGGGCTGCAAACTGGATTCCCTTCAGATGAGGTCAAACCAAAAGATGCAAAAGATGCACATTGGGCCAACAGGCAGCCTAGAGCTAGCTTGATTTTGAAGCCACTAACAGGGATGTAGTGCAGACCTTAGGCACGTAGGAGTAGCGGTCTGACTCTACAGATCTGCTCCTGTTGCACCATGCTGCCCTCTGATGTAGGTATACCGTCATGTGTCCCTTTTTCCATACTTTGAATAGAAGAAACAACTGATTCTATGGATTGAACTACTGATGGAAAGTCTTAAAATTCTGGAAAGCCACCTTAAAATCCTGAGGGTTCAAGCAAAGCTTTGCATCATAGATCTGACTGAGCTGTCCCAAACAGAATAAGTACCTCTACCTGTTCAACAGGGAACAACGTTATTCACTGTCTGCATCTCCCTTCCCTTCCTCTGACCCACTGTTAAATCTCTCTTCTATATCTGTGGTTGTATGGCTATTACAAACTGTTATTTAGTTTTTCAAAGGCACATCAGAAGTGGAGCGCAGACAGGGCTATAAAGGGGCTGTAAAAGACCACTGCACCACCAGTCCTTCACACAACATGGTAGACTACTAAGAAAATAATAAACACTTCTCTCCAGCTCACTTTTCTATCTGCCTTGCTATCGCCACAAAATGATCTTGCCCCTGATAGAAAAGAAAGAAGGGAAAGTCTCTAGGACAACACCACTTGATCTTTATTTAATCATCTTCCAGTCCTCTCCTCAAAGATATACTGAATAGGAACCACGGGAGAATAAATTCCTACTAGGAGTCCTACTAGAAGTATTCAGTGATATTCTAAAGGATCTACTAACTAATTTCTCAAGAGGGTAGGAGGGAAAATGAGAGGTTTGTTTCCCAGGGGCAAATCTGTCTTACTGGTAGAGTTATGTACACACCACTTTTTGCAACCTAACACAGACATAAAAAACAACTAGACCAACAGTGAAATTAATAATGCTGCATTCAAACCAGTCTGTCACATAACCCTGATAAATACATGAAAGCCTCCAATTTAAAAGATAAGGCATAAATAGCACACATAAAAAATCTTAATTTCATCACATCTTCTAAGGCAGATAAACAGAATTCCATATCAATCACTGTGTTCTGATCTTCTAAGCCTTTCAGCGTTTTAACACAGCACTGAAGTAATGGTGCCAAATACCGCAATTAAAAATATAGTGAAGGTGGGTAGTTTGGAGCTGTTTTTGTAAAATAATAATCTCATTTATATATAAGTTTTGATCTTAAATTACAAGGTGTTCTGCTCACTTTATATTAAAGATGTTGGAGACATTTTGTAACTACAAAGAGTAGAAGAAAGCATCTTAATAAGTACTTTATTTCAATATAGATACTGTATGAACCCATAGATACTCTTATTAATATGATCCTCTGAATCTGAAGTCCTTGGTACTTTTCAGGCTATATTAGCCTGGGCACTAGGACAGTGAGGCATTCCATGTGCAAGATGGAGCAGAGCAACTCTATTGTGTGGGGTTTTTTTTATGGCAAATGTGGGATTCAGTTACCAGCTGAGCTGGAAGCACTTCTCTTTCCAACTTCTCTTTGCAAGTTCACCTTATTCCTAGGCTCCTAGGATAACTGTCTTTTAAAAAAAATGAAATATTCACAATTGTTATCTTCTAGAGAAGGAAGCATTGTCTCTTACCTCCACTCTCTCAGCATGTGTCATGGTTTGACACGACAACCTTTTCTGGTAAGGGGGAAGGGGCTGTAAAGATGGCGCCTGTAAGAAGTTGTTTGCAACTCTCCCCAGCTCTGAGCCAGACCCACTTCTGGGGCTGAGCCAATTAGACGCCTCCACGATCACTTTTTAAGAAGAAGCTGGAAGAGGAGGTTTCTTCCTCCATCTTTTTCCTGCTTCTTCCTTCTTCTGTCCCTTCTTCTTCTTCTGGCTGGTGGTGGTGCAAGGAGTAGGAACAATGAGAGAAACAGCCATGCGGACTCCAAGGCCAGTGATGAAAGAGAGGAGGAGGTGTACCAGAGCAGAGACTCCCCTGCATTCTGTGGAGAGAATTGGTGAAGCTGAGATATTCACCAAGGACTGTGTCCCGAGAGAGGGACCCCGTATCGGTAGAAGAAACTGCAATTGTGATGAAGAATGCATGCCAGAGATATTTACCAAGGACTCTGTCCCGAGAGAGGGAACCCATATCGGCAGAAGCCGCAGCTGCTGGGAGCAACCCATGCCAGAGAAGTTTGCTAAGGACTTTGTGCCGGGGGAGGAACCCCGTGTTGGAGCAGGGGAAGAATGCCAGGAGTCATCCTCTTCTGAGAAGACAGAAGCGGCAGAGCCCATCTGTGAGAGACTGACCACATTCCCCATTCCCTGCCCCCCTGAGCCGCTGAGGGGGGAGGAGGTAGAGATATCGGGAGCAGTGAGCTGGGCCCGGGAAGAAAGGAGGGATGGGGGAGGGAGATCTTAAAGTGCTGGTTGTAATTTTCTCATCATCCTACTCCTTTTTGCTTTTATTCCATTCTGTTTCTTGTAGAATAAACTTTCCTACTTTCCTCTCTTAGTCGAGCACTGGAGTTTGTTTTGCCCGGCACCATAATTGGCAGTGAGCCCTCCCTGCCCTTGTCTTAATCCACAACAACCTTGCTTATCTTTTTACTCCTGTTTCACTGGGGCCTCCACCATCCTAACGAGGGTGGGGGTGAATCGGGGCACTGAGCGAGAGACTGTCGTGGTGCTGCTGTGCTGGCTGGGCCAAACCACAACAGTATGTTAGGCTGACAATGATGCCTGGAGGAGGCTGAGTGTTTCCTGTAATCTCCCATCTAGACAAGAGCACATATTTCAGCAGGGCATTCCACCAAAAGACACCTTCTTCGAGGAAAAACAGACATTGACTTCTCCCATGTGAGAGTAATATAATGTCTCTTATTGTCTTGCTCAATTTAGTACATTTTCATTTGTCTGCTTCCTACCCCTGGGAATGTCTTAGGTGATATTTAATGTTTTGGGTGATTTAAATTGGACTCAAATCTTATTTATCTAGATGTATTAGAATTTCCTTTCTCTTTTTATGCTTACTTTGAGTTACAGCTTTAAAGATATCCCTCTCCTTTTACAGTTCAGCCTGTTTTTCTTTTTCCTTAAAGACTCCATCTCCTCCCAAAACCAAATATTTCTGAATTTTCTTTTTTTTTTTGTAATAAACAATGTACAAATGTGGTGTCCAACCCTAAAATCTTGCCATCTAATCACATCAGCATGTCCCATCTCTCAGTTTCCATCCCAGCACCGCCTTGTTCAGCAACAATGCTTCTGTGTCTAAACCAGAAATTTCTGGAGGACGTTATAGTCAACTGTCTTGTAACAGACATTTCATCAGTCCTTTGCATTCATATGCACAGACATTTTTAAAGGACAAACTGGAAAAGGCCGGTAGTGAGGTCAGACAAAAGTAAGAAACAGAATATCTTGTTATATTGAAAAGGGCTTGCATGATACAGTTGTATCTTTTCTTACTTGGCCACATAAAGGTGGATTACCCCTCAGGTGAAAACAAATTGAAATGAAATGGGAAATAACCTATAATTTCTCTGTTCTTGGAAACATTTCACATTACTCAAAACACACAAACCTAATGGAATTTTTAAGGTGAGGGACTTACCAAAAGGAAAGGTTTATAAGAAGTTAACAAGGATTTCAATCAAATAAATGACTACTTCTATATGTACCCTGAATCAAAATAACTCAGAAATATTTAGTTTTAATAAATTCACACACTTCTAGCCTTTCTTATGTGTGCACATATCTGTGTATATATATTTCTATTTTTCTTCTTAGTGAGGATAGCCCATGCAGGCCAAAAAGCTGGGTAAGGAGTAGCTCTGATCTCCAGCCAGGATCAAATACACAAATTTGTCTGGGAACAAGTCAAGAAAGACACATTGGTGGGGGATTGTGCAATATGTAGGGGTGCCCAGTGGAATAGGAATGACTCCTCTAGAAGATCACTGTATACTAGTTTTTAGAGACAGCCTTTTCCCTTTCAGAAGTACTCTTACAATACCAAATTCCATGCTGTCAAGGGCACCTGCAATACAAAAAAAAAAACATACGGAAATACCTGCTTGGTCAGATATTCTAGACCAGTACTCTCCAACAACAGCAAAAGAAGCAGCTATTTAGCTATTTATTCTCTTCTTACTCTTGCAGCTTCCATAAGTCCTGGATGAAGACATTAATGGGCACGTCCTCAACTATTTCCATTAGCATTAGTTTATAGACCTAACTAAATGACAAGGACATTGTGTGTTTCCCTTCTGAGCCCACTGATGTAATCTGCCTCCACAGCCTCCTGTTGCAAGAGACTCAGAATTTTTCTGTGGTTTAAAGAAGCTGGTGAGAGTCTGGAGAACAAGCCTTATGAGGAACAGCTGAGGGAACTGGGGTGGTTTAGACTGGAGGAGGCTGAGGGAAGACATGATAATTTTTTACAATTACCTGAAAGGAGGCTGTAGCAAGGTGGGGGTCAGTCTCTTCTCCCAAGTTGCAAGGACAACAGAAATAGCTTCAAGTTGAGCCCAGGAGATTTAGACTGAATATCAAACAAAACGTTTTCACCAAGAGTTTTTAGATACTGGAACAGCTTGTCTAGGGAGGTGGGGAAGTCACCATCCCAGGAGATACATTAAAAAAATGCAGATAAGGTGCTTCAGGATGTTGTTTAGTCATTATTATTACTATATTCTAATATGTAATAATATATAAGAATTAAATATTATTATATTATATTCTAAAAGTAGTTCCTTGTATCTAATTTAAAACCGATTTTTGACAGTTTTAATGCATACTCCTTGTTCTAGTCTTGCCCTAGACAAGGTCTGGTTTAGGTTAGCAATCAAGGCACTTAGACCTCAGACTAGATTTCCTTACGCTATCCATGAGTGCACAGTATAATAAATAACCATCATTCTCCTCAGACCTCACTCCAGTCTGAGAAATGCCAGCCTCTTTAGGTCCTTTTCATAAAGCAATTTCTTCACTGTTTTAGTTGGTTGCCCTTCCCGGTACCTTTTCTTGTATCCCCTAGATCTTTCTTAAATTGCAGAGACCTGAATCATGCAAAGTGCTCAAAAGATGCACCAAAGCTTTATATAAGAGAAAAATAGTGCTTTCTGGTTTGCTCTCAGTATATTCTTAATGATGTCCAACATTGTGCTGACTTTTTATCTGCCACCACATCACAGAATCACACAGAATCCCAGAATGGTAGGGGTTGGAAGGAACCTGTAGAGATAATCTAGTCCAACCCATCTCCTAAAGCTAGTCCACCTAGATAAGGTCACATAGGAATGTGTGCAGGCTTGAAAACCTCCAGAGAGGGAGACTCCACACCCTCGCTGGGCAGCCTGTGCCAAGGCTCCATCATCTTCACAGTAAAACAGTTTTTTTAATGTTTCAATGGACACTTTTTTTGTTCCAGCTTCATCCCATTACCCCTTGTCCTGTCACTAGAGACAACACAAAAAAAAAAGAAATGCCCTAACCTCCCAACATCCACAATTTAGATTTGGTAAATATTAATGAGATCCCCCTCAGTCTCCTCTTCTCTAGACTAAACAGCTACAGTTCCCACAGCCTTTCCTTGTAAGAAAGATGCTCCAGTCCCGTGATCATCTTGCTGCCCCTATGTTGGACTCTCTCCAGAAGTTTCCTGTCCCTCTTGAGCTGAGGAGCCCAGAACTGGACACAGGAATCCAGATGAGGCCTCACCAGGGCAGAGTAGAGGGAGAGCAGAACCTTTGTCGACCTGCTGGCCACATTCTTCTTGATGCATGCCAGGATGCCCTTGGCCTTCTTGGCCACAAAGGCACATTGCTGGCTCATGGTTAGTTTGCTGTCAACAAGAACTCCCAATTATGAGCACTGATTTTAGAGGACTGACAAGGAAAACTCTAGTATCTTTCCTGAGTTGTAACTACCAGTTAAAAGCTCAGCATTGTATAAATATGATTTTGGTTTTTTCTTTCTAACTGCATCACCTTATATTTATCTACAGTGAAGCTCATCTGCTATGTTTTTCACTAACTCAGTTTTGTGGGCAACACTTCTAGAGATTCTCACCATCAGCACAGTATTTGATTAACCAAATAAACCCCACTAATATAATCTGCAGATTTAAAGATGTCATTGCTCGTTCCACATTCAGTTAGCTGAGGTCTGATCAGCCTGATTTGCCTGTCTCAGTCTTTGCAATTTTGCCAGTCTTTTTGGGGATGCACTGAGGGCTGTAGTAATCCAATACCTGTGGGATCTTCTCTGGATTCTAGTTTAAATACTCTTACATGCTTTTAATTAACAGTGCCAGCAGATCAACATCTCTTAATGAAGAATGTCCTCCACAGCAGCATTTCACTTCCTCTTTGGTCAGGCAGTCAAGTGATTCCCCTTGATAAGATAGTTAGCAACAAAGTGAGAACTATCCTAGCGGAGATGCATCAGCCTAACTAGCTTTCCAAGGATCAGATCCACTTTTTTCCCCCCACATCTTTCTTAGCTAAAGTGTTATGAAAACTGTCCTACCTGTGATCCTTCGTTCTCTACACTTCTATGTATGCAAGTCTTACTTCCATGAGTTGTTTTCATTTGTGTGAGAATCCCAACAAACATCACAACATGTTGAAAACAACACATAAAGGATTTAAACCAGAAATGCACTACTGAAAACTGCAACTTCTTGGTAGCCTAGCAATACTCAGTAATAAATCTAGGAAGTATCATAAGATGGATGACTGGAAAATATAGTGCATTCACTTAGGAATAAGCTAGCTATCAGGAGAGAAGAAATGCACATAACCACAGTACTTGAATTCTGACTTCAGTGTTATGCAAAGCTTCAGAACAGCTTTTAAGTGTAGAGATAATTAAAGACATGGAGGTCAAATGAAAATGCCATATAAAATACAACATGGGCTTAACAAAAGCAGATTGTACCAGATTAACCTCATACATTTCTTTGACAAGATAACCTACGTTTGAGACAAAGGACATGTGATTGATCCCTTCTGTCTTAACTTTAGTGAAGTCTATGATAACACATGAGGAATTATTAGTAAAACAGGAAGAGATGGGGATCAGCAGAGAAGCTGTGAGGATGAGAAGCTGTCTCAAGTTAGGCACAAAGTGTACTTTTTGAAAGGGTAGTTTTATGTCTGAGAGAAGATTATAAATGAGATTCCTCAAGAATCAGCTTTGACCCCAATTTCTATAACTTTACAAAAGTAATTGTTATATAATGATCAGGGAAGAAACATTAAGACAATACTGATGAAAAAAATAAAGTTAATGGCAAATGGAAGTGTTTTCAGTGCAGGGAAAGACTGGACTACAGTACACAAAGAAATGGATAATATTGATGACTATGTTAATAAAATGGGAAGAAAACTGAAAGTATAAATTGAAGAATCTTAATCTGTGGGACTAACAGCAATAAATTCTCTTATAGACTGAGTAGTCTTTCCTTAGAAATGGCTAAGGAGGACTTGTTTCCATTTGATGATTTGTAGGTGAGTTATGAGCCACTAATGTGAAGGCACCGTGGAAAAAAAAAGAAAATGCCATCTCATCGTGAATAAACAAGAGTTGTTTCTGTAGAGGTGGAGAAGGATGCTTGTTATTTGAAGAAATACCATTTTAAATGGAAGAGGTACAAGAAAGAGCTACAGGGATAATCAAAGGAATTAATAACGTATTTTTGGTAAAAAGTCTTGAATAAACTTAAAATAGGAAGACTGCAATGAGTGGGATTGTTATACATTAAATTATTTAGGGTGAACTCAGAGTTCATCCACAAATAAATCATAGAATCATAGAATGGTAGGGGTTGGAAGGGTTCTCTAGAGATCATCTAGTCCAACCCATCTACTAAAGCAAGTCCACCTAGATAAGGTCACACAGAAACACATCCAGGTGGATTTTGAAGACCTCCAGAGAAGGAGATTCCACAATCTCCCTGGGCAGCCTGTGCCAGGGCTTCCTCATCATCACAGGGAAATAGCTTTTTCTAATGTTTCAATGGATACTTTTTGTGTTCCACCTTCATCTCATTACCCCTTGTCCTGTCACTAGATACAGCAGAAATGTCCCAACCTCCTGACATCCACAATTTAGATTTTGGTAAATATCAATGAGATCTCCTCTCAGTCTCCTCTTCTCTGGACTAAACAGCCCCACTTCCCACAGCATTTCCTTGTAAGAAAGATGCTCCAGTCCCCCAATCATCTTGGTGGCCCTATGTTGGACTCTCTCCAGAAGTTCCCTGTCCCTCTTTAGCCGGGGCACCAAGAACTGGACACAGGACTCCAAATGAGGTCTCATCAGGCAGAGTAGAAGTGGAGAAGAACCTTCCTTGACCTGCTGGCCACATTCTTCTTGATGCATGCCAGGATGCCATTGGCCTTCTTGGACACGAGGGCAAATTGCTGGCTCATGGTTAGCTTATTATCAATCAGAACTCCTAGGTCTCTCTCTGCAGGGCTGCTTTCCAGCAGGTCAATCCCCAGCCTGTAATGGTGCATGGGATTGTTCCTCCTCAGATGCAGGACTCTACACTTGTCCTTGTTGAACCTCATAAGGCTCCTCTCTGCCCAACTCTCAAGCTAGTCAAGATCCTGCTGAATGGCAGTTTTAAATTGTGTTACATGGGCCTAAAAATTACATACTCAAGAATTAGGTGAGGTTTTTTTTGTTATGAAGGACAAGACATCTGGTTTTAACATACAGTCTTACAGTGAAAGAGATCACACAATACAGTTCTTGCAATAGCACCTGACTAGCCATGAAATCTCCAGTCATGTATGTCAACTTTAACAGACAAGTAATTCAGATTTTCCGCTTGAAGTCAGCAGTTAGAGAAAAACTACAGAGCAGCTTATTTCTTGGAGGCTGTGGGGTTTTTAGCCAACAAATTTCAATGTGATAATCTTGACATTTAGGAAAAGCCAGTGACTTTCTCTTTGCAGTGGGCACCTCTTGCATGAGCAGTGCAAAGATGCAGCAGCAGTGCTACACCACACAGCTTCACAGATGACTATGACCTGTTACTATCACCCATCTTGGTAGACAAACCCTTAAATATACTACGAAGTGGTGTATTCTGAGTTAAGTCGTGCAGGTGGACGCACATTTGTTTCTGGTAAGAGGTTTCTTCCTGTTTTACATTCACAGCATCTCTATATAGCTGTCAGAAGCAGGCTTGAGGCACAGGCTACAGACATGTGCCATGGTAGATTTAATCTAGCTAGTGTAAAATGACAGGATGTGTGAATATGTGGCAGCATGGACTCCAGTGGGACTGCTGCCATTCTGCCAAGGTCTGGGGGTATGTGTACTCCAGTATAATCAACACAAGCTAAATATGCTTCCCACACTGCCATTTTTTCATGTAGGGATATCCTGCAAAGCTAATAATCCTTACTATCCAGAGGATTCTACACTCTAGAAATACACCACAGTTTAATTTGTACTTGATACTGAATGAAAACAAGTGGGGAGCTGAGTGCTAACCTCTCTGCGTTTCTGTATACCTAACATAGACTCATTTCATTACTTTGTCCAATTTATTGGGGTCTCTCAGTCCACTGGTGGTCTGTGTTATGCATGTACATGAAACCAATAGAAGTAATATATTAGCCAAAGACTGTTTATGATGCACTGAGAGGAAATTGCCCTATTGAGACAGTGCTCAAGTGCTTCCCAGTCAAAGCACCACTACAACTGTAGATGCAGAAAGAGTGGGTTTTTTTCATCTACCTCTTTTTTAATCCTCTATTGGTCTTTAATGACCCAACTTGTTATATAAACACAGAAAAATGTTTCGGCAAATGTTCTTCAGGGAGGTTTAAGAGAACTAGGAAGTATTGTTCCACAGAAATCATCGCTGTTATCTATGCAGGCACCAGTAACTCAGCTGTGATTTGAAGTCTGAAAAAATCCCACATGAAATAGAAGGGCCATAAATGAAAATGTTTAAGCTTTCAGGATCAGGATGGAATATGAGAAATAATAGAGCATCATTTCTTTAGCAGAATTAAACAATTTTGTGGGTGATGACTGTGTTTGACAGATATCAAACTTATTTAAGATGACGAAATTCAATGATTTTCTAACCTCATGTCATGAAGTTCCTCATATATTATAAAAAAATCTACCCTTCCCTAACCCATGCAAGTTACTTCTAAATAACCTTTAGCGGCTGCTTTCTGTAGGGAAATACTGGAACACTGGAGAGTAGACTGTAGATACATCTGCTCTCTGCTTTTTAAATGATGTGTGAGGGCTCAGGCTTCCCCAGGTAGTCCTTTTCCCATCAAGAAATGCTAGCCCAAATCCACAGAGCATTGCAGCTGTTTTGTACCACACTGGCAACACAAAGCATCATGCTGCATTTATCAACTGAGAAACAAACACAGCCTGCCAGTTTTGTGGTAAAAAAAATGAGGATCATGGGTAGAAATTTTTCCTTTGTGTTATGGAACAAGTCTCAGAAGAACATTTGAAATTCATCACCCTTGAATTGGAATCCTAGAATTGTTTTCACCTCAAAACACAGCTTTGAGTACTAGTCTGCAGCCACTGCGGATCAGTGCAGTGAGTGCCATTTTGATCTCTTTCTAGTACAAGGTGTGCACATCAACTGTATTTTGGAGGCAAATTATCCACCAGGACCTTATTAGTACACAAATATAAATTTGGAGGTCAACTTGAACACACAGCTCTTTGCACACAGCCTCTGAGTCTTTCTGACTGCTATATTCCATGGCAAATGTGAAGCAGACTCCTGTTTCCTAATGCTAGTATCCAAAAAAAACCAATTTTGTAGACTTAGTTGTCAATGGCAACAGCAAGATCATTGTTTAGCTTCTAATCAATAGCATAGAGTGACTGCATTTATCAGGAAGCTTGTTTCCACAAATAGCAATTCTGGTTCCTTTCTGCATAAATATTATGTAGCACAAAACCCTAATCCAACTGCCCAGAATGATGCTTACCCATAAAATTTGTGGCAGATGACTCACAACTTTCATGTTCAAGGCACTTCCTAACAAGAGACAACAAAGACTGCCATACACTGAAATTATTTTTAGTTGGGTTCCATCAAGTTATAGATTTTGAAATGGCAAATTCTGAGGCTCTTTGTCTCTGCCCTATTATATTCCCAGTCTGGCTAGGTAGTCTCATGGGACTCTGTCTACAGCAGTGGAAGACGGAGTTGTGTTCCTGCTGCAAACTGCATCTGGAGAAGCTTTTCTTTGCACTGATGAAAGACAGACTCCTCCGCTCTGCTACTTGCACTAGATAACTCAAGTTAGCCAGCTGGAATATCATGCTGACTGCTGTGTAGCACTTTTTGTTCAGTGTATTATATTTTTCCTGTAAGTCTTGAGAAGCTCAAGTTTCCATGCAAAAAACCTAGTCATCTGAGCTGGTTTACAGAGTGAACAAAATCCTCACTCTTTCTACTTGGAGACGGAGTGACTGTTTTCACTTGAATGTTTAAACAAACCACATGTCCATTTATCCATAGTCTCAGTGCTCAGTCTCCCTTCCCTGTTTCCCTGCCAGCACAAGTAAGGAGTTTTAGGGTCATAGAAATGAGTGCTCTAGCAACAAATTACACTAGTATGTAAGTTATACTTCACTAATGACTCTTACCTCACTTTCAGCAAGCTATACCTTGCTCTTGCAGGATATTTACAGACAAGATGATACAAAGAGATACTATCCTTGGATATGAAGTACGAGTCAGTTAAAGCAAGGATGAATAGGTTTTCTTTGGAGAAATAAACCCAATTCACACTCTATTTTTTTATCATCTTTCAGAGGGAGGAAAAGTTCAGGCTGTGACCATACTAATAGGGGTGAGACTTTCTGAAGGATATTTGGCTGTAGCCAAAGATTTCTTAGGTCATCCAGGTGATCAATGGAAAGGATTTCCCAAGCTTTCTGTTTCCTTCTAGGCAGGTAACCACAGTATATGATTCTAACATCTGAAACTCCATCTTAAAATCAGGAAAGATTTTGACCTTGTAACTGTATTTTGAAGATTTCTGAATTGCTCTAGTAGAAACCTTCTTCCCATTTCCAGCCTATATTTATTCATGACCCTCTTACATGTTTCCTTTTGCATCAGCATCATCTTCTACCTTAAATATCTCTTTTGCTTTGTAGAGTTTACCTCCCTATAGATAACAATCACATCCCATTCTCAGTCTTCTCTCTGTTCACTGTAATAATGCTAAACATTTATATAGCCTTTTTTATGCCTGAAGTTCTACATAGACATTATGAGTTTCTTCTCACCGAGAAGATGGGAAGATAAGCAATATGAGACTTTTCACTTTTTTTCATCTTTGGTGCTCTGCTGTGCATATGAGTGTTGAGATCATTCAGGCAGAAGGCTGAAGCTGTCGTAATACAGAGAAGCATCACATTACAGCCAGAAGAACAGTCAGAATTCACAAGTACCAAAGAACATCCTAGAAAACAGCCTGGACCAAGGTCTATTTTGGCTTTGTTTCGCTTAGTATCAATTTTCCGCTCCTCCTAAACATAAGTTTTTCATAACCATAATCTGACCTATTAAAGAAGTGACAACTTAGTAGGAACAATGTTATTAAATCATTTCAGTACTCCAGCTGCACTACTGCTCACCAAGCCAAGTGTCACAGTTGAACATATTGTATTCTGAAAATCTTGTAAGATCTTATGATTAGAAATCGTTAAATGTAATAATAGTGGTCTCATATCTCTAAAAGCAGAGAAACATAGCTGGAGAAACTGAAAGAATATATATAGTGATGAAAAAAATGAGATATATCTGATTGCTTGTAAGAAAATCTTGCTAACAACACAAAGCCTACGTGAAAATCTAGCAGGATCTCTGGCTAGTTTTTGGATACATAGCAGGGAACATGAAAATCTTTAGCGTTCAAAGAGCTGAGAGAAAGAAAGCAATGAATCAGATCTTATACACACAAAAGACAAAAGTTGAGCTTTCCTTTTCAAAAGTTACCCAATTCATCTAAATACAACCCAGTAAGTTTTCATTCAATTAGAGTGTGAGCAAAATCAGTGTTAGACATCAATTCCTCAGTAAACGGAAACTTCAAATATCTGATATCCTTCCATCCGATGAAACCAAAACACCAAAAAAAAAAAAAAACCCCACAAAAATCCACAAAGACAAATTAAATCGATGGAAGTCCCTTTTCACACTCCAGATGATTTCCAATAATTTCCAATGATTTCCAGCTTCATTGCCTTCTCATGACAACTACAAAGCTATACAAAAAGTTGGCTATATGAACTAAAAAAGCTGATCACTGTTAATGTAAGTGTATTAATGCTGTCTCCTTCCTCTCTTTCCAGTGATGAAAGCTGATGAGGGAGGAGAGAGAAAGGTTCTAAATTGGAAAAGATTCAATATTCCTAATATAAATCATAGCATAGTTTAAAAAGTTTAAAAGAAGACCTGATAGACCTGGTACTGTCTCACTTAAGATTTGCAGCTCTTCCTGAACCCCATCAGGGCATAAACCTCCAACAGTGACAAGTGAACCCAAAGTGACTGCTAAATGTCAGAATATGGCAATTGCTTTTAAATCTCTTTAGGCCTCAAGAGTAAGCACACAGTGAAAAAGGAGAACTCCATCCCTGGTTTATTCGCCAGCCCCTGGAGCACCCCAGAACACACAATGGAGACCCTGCAGACAGGCCTGAGCATCCTCCGGACTCCTTTTCACCCCTGCACAGCCAAAAACAACCCAAATGCCAGGTCAATGGCTGCACATACAGCATTTTGATATTCTTACTAGGGAATGTCAGTGAAGGTGTTACAAGTCAGCAATTAGCTAAATACATGTTATGGCAGTAGACTCTGGTGCAAATCCAACCAAGAAAATTCCCAAAGCAGGTCAAAAAGTAAATACTGTTGTCAATAGATGGATCTAGACCTACCAGAGCAGTTGCAGAAAACCTGTTTCCCCATCAGTCATCAAACCAACAAAAGACAATGTAATATAGACTGTTAAATGATAAGGACATTATTAAACAACAGATAGTAGAAAGGACTGTATGATTCAAATCCACTTGAATTGAAGATGGGACAATCTCAGCTCATAATTACAGTCTATTTACTTTGAGCAGGTCAGCTTTAAGACCTGTTTATTACAGTCAGTTGAACTGAAGCTGTCAAGGACCTAAATGAGAAGGCAATAAAAAACCCTCAAAGTCAAATGGTCAAAATCCAATATTGTATATGCATTCTAAATGAGGATAAAAGAAAGACCTCATAGACCATGCTGGACAGAAATCTGCATTAAAAATTATAGTGAAGATGTCTACAAGAAAGAGATGGACCAGTAAAAAACCCCACCTCTTAACTTTATACTAAGACAACAGCAATCAATAGGTTGCTATAAAAATGAAAGATTGTATTTAGTGCAGTCCTGCAACTTTGTCCTCAGTCCAAGACCATTCAATATTTTCAGTAATGATGCATACAACGAGATACTGCATATGCTTAAGTTTATAGGCAACGATTAAAGCTGGGAGAACAATGGAGGTCAGGACTGAAATTCAAAATGCATAGGCAAATTGGATAAATAGCTTGCAAAAATGGGATTCATTTCAAGTGGAAGGACAAGCATGAGACTTGAGCATGACACTTAGGCAGGAATGATCAGTTTGCACAAATGCAAGATTGAGAACAACCAGTTAACTAGCAATTCAGTATAAAAAGATGTGAGGATTACAATGGACTATAAAATAAAAGCAGTTCAGTAATATGGGGCTAATACACAAGACACACACACAGAGCACCACAATATATAAGCAGGAGTATAGTCTGTGAAATATATGAAGTAGCATTTCTCAGTGCTATGTAAGGTCTTTGCTTTAATATTGTGGTATTTGCTTTAGTATTTAAGAAAGACATAGACCAGAATCCAAGGAGAAACAACAACTGGAGTGGTCAGAGTTTTAAAACATTTGACCTATGCAGAAAGAGTGAATAAGGGAAAAAAAAAAAGGGAAAATAAAAAAGAAAACATGACAGTTACAGGAGGACTATATAAAGGATAAACCAAGAAATGTCATAATGCAAGTGGAAAGCGGTCAAAGGGGAAGTAAATGCACAGTAAACCTTTTTTTTGATTGATACATAAACAGTAAAGAAAAAAACCAAGATCATTAGACATTGAAGATAGGATCCATATTTGATATAATCTGGGTAGGACCCACAAACTTAAAAAGTACTTTAGCATATTTGCACTAAAGGTGGCCACATGGAAGATTCAGATCATGTAGAAAAAGGCCCAAAGTAGGGTAAGTACAAAAGTGAGGTGGAATAAACAGTCAAAGGACCTTAACTCATGCAGTTGATGTGTCCAGATCACAGCTATCCAAAAACTCTAGGACAACTGTCATATAAAATATACTGTGATAGCAATAACAAATACAATACTCACACAGGAACTCATCCAAGTGGGTTTTGAATATCCCCAGAGAAGGAGACTCAACAACCTACCTGGGCAGTCTGTTCCAGTGCTCCCTTACCCTCATAGTGAAGAAGTTCTTCCTTGTATTTCTTTGGAACCTCTTATGTTCCAGCTTATACCCATTGGCCCTTGTCCTGTCATTGGCCATCACTGAGAAGAGCCTGGCTCCATGCTCCTGACTCCTACCCTTCATGTATTTGTAAACATTAATGAGGTCACCTCTTAGTCTCCTCCAAGCTGAAGAGCCCCAGCCCCCACTCTCTTGTGGCCCTGCACTGAACTCTCTCCAGCAGCTCTGTTCTTCTCGACCTGAGGGGCTCAGAACTGAACACAATATTCCAGATGTGTTCTCATGAGGGCAGAGTAGAGTGGGAGGAGAACCTCTCTCAAAACGTCAGTCTGAGGAGAAAGATATGAGTGAGCTAGCTTATCACAAGTGGTATTGAGCTATGGTAATTGCAAAACACATGCATCAGAGAGAACTGTTGAAATGTTTTAGTGATCCACATTGCAAAAAAATTATGAATTTAAACTATTTAAACTGAAGCAGGTGCACAGAAAAGATTCTACAATGGTCAAGGAAGTAGGAAGCTTATCTAAGAAGAGAACTATTTAACAAATGAAGGCTGAGAGGGTATATAATAGTTCTCTATAAACATATCAAAGAAGTAAATGTCAGGGAACGAGAAGAGCTACTTAAGCTAAAGTAAGAACAAAACACAAGAACACAAACATAGAAGTTGGACATAAATAAGGTTAGGCTGGGGGCATAATTTCTAACCATCAGAGGAATTACATTCTGGAGAAGCACAACGGAGCTGAAAATCTCCCTGTTTTACAGTGAAGTTTTATTGGTTTGTGGAGGTAACATGTAAGGTGACTGCCTGTGACTGCAGAGGGATTTAATTCAATGAGACAGAGAAATCCTTTCAACCTTGTAGCTCATAAAAAATAGAGAAGTCTCTCTAGAGTAGGCTGAACATGCATATATAAATCAGTTGTGCTCATCACAGAAGTGTCTCTTCTAATGTGCACAGTGCAAGGCACACCCACCCATCAATGAGGGGTCCTTCAGGACTGCTGTGATAATAAGACAAATATGAGAAGCCTGCAACATGGAAACTTCCCCTAATAATTGTCAAGACCCCTGCACTATATAAGCTTTCAAAAAACCTGTAGCAACATATACTGGACTGACATAGGCCCAGCTATGACTGTGAGAAATGCTGTGAAATTAAGTTTCATTTTGAGATAGAACACAAGCAAACCCCAAAATTGACAATAAACATCACATCTGGATTGCGCATCTGTACAAGGCTTCAGGAATTGCAAAAATCCTAGTTGTCCTGCATTAAAAGGTAAAACTTACTCCAAGGCAGAAGGATGATTCAAGGTCAATAAATCACTCCAAATTCTCAAAATACAATCAAAATATTTCCACTTAAGTGGGAAGAGAACTTACTTCTGCCTGCCTGTGACCAGGGTAGGAGATTCTTACAGCAAAGACTTGCACAATGCACCCAGTGGTTGCTGAGTGGGCCCTCCACACTGGGGTAAGCTCAACGTAACATTCAGCAAAGTTTTGTTTAGTTTCAGAGTCAGAAGGTAGCATAAAGTTCTCCATTTAAATTAGCTGAGGAATGTCTGAGACCTCTTTTTGGCCTGCTAGAAGTTCCTAAAGTATCAGTATGTAAAGTATAATGTTAAGTATAATCTTAAATTCACAACTGACGAAAGACCTAGCATTTGTTTAGTTTGGTTTCTTTATTGTCTCTCACATAGCAAAAACATATAAATCTCAACAGGCCAGTGGTAGGACCCTGGATTTAAGGGAGCTTTAAAGCGATAGCACTTGTCAACAGCATGTTGTTTCCTTTAAATACTATCATAAAAAAGGAAAGCAAATTAAGCTATCAAACAATCATTCACCAGTGTGTTACAGGCACTAAACAAGGAAAGGAAAGCTTTGATTTATGGGAATCTGTAGATCTGAGGATGTCTATAATAGAGGGGATCAGATGGAGTCAACTACTCATGCACTCACTAGTCAGGAGGGAGATAGCCTCAGTGGATAAACTGGAGCTACATTAGTACCATAACAGGCTTAAGTTTAAAAGCTTTGGCTTTCTGATACCCAGTCAGAATTTCCAAATGTCAGGATAACATTAAAAGTGAGTGAGGATGAAAGTTACATTAATAAAGCATGTTACAACTCTTAAGAGAGGTTTTGTTTTTTTTTTTTTCCCCGCAAGCAAACATACTGATGATGGCATGGATACTTCTATTCATGGTTGTCCACACTAAACTGTACATAAACATTGTATAGACAGTCAAATAGTATTGGAAATAAGTCAGGACACTTATACACTAATCTTGCTCTTACCATAAAAGAGGAGGATCTTTAAAGGATGTTGTAGTGGGTATGTGTGGCAAGTTTTTGGTAGCAGGATGCTACAAGAATGACTTCTTAAAAAAAAAAAAAAAAGAAAATAAACAAAACAACAAAAGAGCTGCTAGAAGCCCCCCCTGTTGCTGATAGGGCTAGGGCCAGTCAATTGTAAGATGGATGCGCAGCTGAGCCAGGCCTGGCCAATTAGTGACTGAGGTAACACCTCTATGATATAGCCATCAAAGGAGAGATATATATATATATATAAATAAAGTGTAACGTAATGGACATTTAACAAAAAGAAATCCCAGCCAAGTACCTTACATTACACACTTAGAACTTAGTTTGTTAATTAAAACAGATAATAAACAATGTTCACATGAAAGACATCTCATATGATTTTTTATCTCAACTTAATGACTTTATTATTTCATTACTTTAAAGCAAAATAATATTTATCACAACTTATTGTCCAGATAATTCCTTGTAATGGTCCTTTCATTTAATTATCCTGTAACTCAGGATCTGCCGTAACTAACAAGAAGTAAGCTAGCTCGAGAAACAGACAATAACTTGCAATTCATAGTTGCAAATCAGAGCTGCTTAGCTTTAAGGCTTTGATAAGGAAACATTGTATTTTATAACTGGATGTCTCAACAAGAGGCCCAATGTGCAAGTATTTCAAAGCTGTCATTTCCAGTAGCCCTTTTGTGTTTGTTTCAATATTTCTTAATCATTGATTTTGCTGGCACTTTCTTTCTCCTATTTGATCCTGCATTCTCTGCTTATTCAGACCCACAAATTTTCCATATAGATCAGATAAATTTATAGACCTTACATACTGTGTAGGGCACAGAATGTTACACAAACAACGTTTTAGTCTGATGAATGGGTTTGTGCAACACATTAAAAACATCTTACTTGGCTCCTGCTTCTGTTACCTTAGTCAGCCCCTTTATGTACGTTAATCTTGCCCCTCATATCACATTTGTCTCAGGGTGACTATTTTGTTCCTTCATCCTCTTTTCCCTGTTTCCCATATTGCTTGCCTTTCTCTCAAAATCCACTGGGAGGTCTGTGCTGCAGGTGGTCTAGTCTGCTGCATTCTCACCACTGCCAGGGGATGCAGACAAATCCTGCAAAAAACATGGGGAGAAACCACATCTCAGTTCAAAGCTCTGGACAGAGGTGCGAAGCACACACTAACCAGCAGAAAACTTACAAGACTTGTCAACTGCACCCTGACACAGGGCAAAGCAGAGAAGGTGGGATGAAAAAAAAAAACCAAAACACAAAAAAAACACATCTCAAGGTTCTCCTAGAGCAGGGCCAGCTAAACCACTGCCAAAATCCTAGAGACTGGTCATATGACACATAAAACCGGGCACAGACAAGTCTCATGTCCCACAGTATCCAGTAACAAAGTTAAAAAAAATTACTCTGGAAATATGTACAGATATTGATTCTGTCTTTGCATCTCAAATGTTACTAAACACTTACTACAAAACAGCAGTTTTGCCCCAGTCTTTCATTTCTTCCCTAGAGATGCTTGTATCAGTTTTCCATTTGAATTGTAAGACAAGGATAAATCCTTCCCAGCCACAGGAGATAGTCTGGGTTTGCACAAGCACAAACAAGATGAAAGTTTTACCTTGTTTATTGAAGTTTAATGTACCAAGTGGTTTTATCAGCCTAGAACTTCCTAATTGGAACTTGAAACCCATATGTTTATTTGAAATTCTCTGGGGATACTGCTGGCTTAAATAATATAGATCTCCCCACATATGTGTCTGTGGCCTCACGATGATTTACCCTTCCCTTGCAAGAGATCAAGACCAATCAGACTGTAAATTAACTCTATCAGTGTTGTTCCAATAACCTGCATGCTGCGCCACCATCTAACACTTAAAATCAATGGCACAAAAGGATGCCATCAGGTCAGAGCTGGTGTGTCCCAGGGAGTCCTGCTATGAAAATTCAACACTAGTCAATTAAATCCTGTTAGTTTGCTGCTTTGCTTTACAGAAAGAGTGCTGTTGATACAAAACCAAAAGGAGCCACGTTGCTTTGTTTTCTGCAGTAAAGCACACTCAATGGCAGGGAGTGAGGGCTGAAATCCTGATGGAAATAGCATGAGGTTATACAGAACAGAAAAGTTACTGCCAAGTGTGTAAGGAGCCATGACCTGTTGGGGTTAATATGCTTTCTGCTGGACCAGTGTTCTGGTGAATATTTTCAGGTATAGAGTATCATTGTGTTCAGCGCAATAGTGCCTTGCTTTTAAAATTGTGCTCCTGCTCAGAAAAACATTCTTTCTGGTCCACAAGCTATATTCCCTTAGTCTTCCTACAAGAACTCCTAGTAGCTGCTGGAGAGTGAAACCCGTGACAAAATAAGAGATATCCTTCAGGGAAAGACAAGTATTTTGTCCATCTGCATCCTTCTAACAAAAATCTCTGGAAAGATAAAAAAAAAGGAGGCCCACCATCAAATTATCAGAATATCTTATCAACATCATGCCAGGCTGTAGCTAGGTTCAAAAAGGACAGAGATCACCTGTATCACAGGCTACCAAAGACAGTGAGGACTCCATCTTCTCCTGCATGGTAACAAGGACATTGCAGAAGCCATGACTGTCAGCACTGAATCCTTTCCTGTTTTGCTACGGCCACAAAGAAGTAGGTTGCTAACAAGACAGCCCATGTCAAGTGAAAAATCTAAGGAGCCAGGAATCAAGCACTACTGTGCTGTGAGATGGCCATCACTTTTCCCCTGCCCAGGTAAGAGACATGTTAAAGTGCAGCTGTGATGTCTGAACCACCAGAGCCTGTCTCCTATTCTTTGAGACACAATTTTCCCAAGAAGAGTCAGAGGGACAGCCCAAGTTTGCCTGGTTTTAGAAAATGGATTGTCTGACAGGAGAAAAGGAAAAGGAGGAGGGAAAACACAAAGCCCTAACCCACGGCTCAAGCCTTCAGCTAACCACAATGAAACAGATCAGCACTAGGGCTGAGAAAGCTAAGGGACAGCTGGGAGGGTGCCTTGGCTTCCCCACTGGTCACCAGAGAGCCCCACAGAACTGAACCAAGAAGTGCAGCTCCCAGCCCCTCCTGCAGCACAAGCTAGTGCCTGCTGTTGGCTCCATGTATTACCTGCACTCTCCCAGCACTGCACCTTACACTTAGAGGGTAGTGCCTACACCAATATGGCACCAAATCCCACTCTACATAAGTCTGCCTGCAATCACTTTGACCACATCAGAAAAACCTTCACTTGCCTCACATCACAGAGTTTGCATTCCCTGAGAACCAGCATTCCCCCAGCCTGTGCTGAGTAAAGCTGTGGTGTGTGGATTGTTCTGATTAAGTCCATCTGTACCAAGCATGATGTTCAGACAGTTTTTCTCTCCCAGCTTGGCAAGTTCTGTTGGTGACTTATGGCAGAAGGTCCTCCATCTCCACCACCAGCTCCTCTTCACCATCTCCCTTTTAGTTTGGTAGCATCAACAAGCTGTTATCAGCCAGCTGCACTATGGACATTTCTGTCTTATGTCTTGCATAACACAGTAAGGTTCATCAGTACTTTTGCAGATATGTGGCAAAAGTCCCTTGTCAGCATACAATAGCAAATATACCAGACTTCTGTAGCTATCAACCAGTACCATAAACATCTACCAACTGACCCTGCTGCAATATGTCAAAAGATATTGTCTCTTTCCACTACTCTTAAGTGATAGTAAGTTCTGGTTTAGAACACGGTAGCAGCTGAGATAAATTCAGTACCATAATTTGCTTAACCTGCTTTCCAGTAAGGTTAAAAAATGGAGCTCAAGTCAGACAAGGAATAGTCCTTGCTCATTGTCTGAATAATTCAATAGCAAACAATTTTGCACAGAAGACAAAATAAGGATAAATGGAAAGACAAGAATATTTCACCTTTGAATCAAGGTTTCCATAAATAGTCTGTATATTCTACAGTACTGTGTATTTTCCACACACATGGATACCTGTGGAAAAACATGAACTACAACATTTCCTGAGACTGCACTCTGCTAAATTTCATAGCTATGTCTAAAAATTTAATTCATAATGTGCAATAGGTCACTGTAAGTTCCCGTTGCAAAGACAGCAGGGTCTTGTCTGTATCTACAGACAAGAAAATTCATCTCCAGTGGTTCCATAATATAAGTGATTGTTGCTCTTGTATGCTTAAAACACATTTGCTCCTAAAACTGACTCTGTCTCTAACAGAGCTGACCAAGTCTTGTTGTGCAAGGCTTTATTATGCTTCTAAAACAATTCACTGAAGTCACCTCTTTGTTCATAATAAATAGAGCCACAAGAAGTGTCCGTGTGTTCCTGTGGTAGCCAGTATTATTCTTTCCCATCCAGGAATGCTTTTTCTCCCTCAAAAAATAAACATGAACTAACAAGGGTTTCTTAGCTAAAGCATGATCTTTTTCACTGTATACAAATAATAATGCTGCACCATGGTTCTGCAAGAGGAACAAAAGGAGATCACAGAAAAGAAACCTTGTACGAAGACCATGTCTATTACATTTTCAGATGCCTATCTATTTACTGAATCGACTGGAAGGGTCTCCACCAGTGTCACTTTTCTTCAGTACAGCATTAGGATGGGTGGCCAGAAGAAACTTTTGTATGTTTAGCAGAGCTTTTCATGCTGCTAGGCAGTTATTCAGTTATTCATCAGGAATAGTGTTGTAGTACAGCTCACATGCAGCAACACTTGCAGACAGCTCTGAGGCTCAGGTAGGTGCAATGCGCATATCCCACCTGGGAGGCAGGAGCTATGGAGGGTACACTACATTAGTCCTACAAAATCTTCATTAGCTCTCTATTCATCTCAGGATGTAGACACTGCCCTATAAAGCTCTCAAACATTTGCACGTGATCTCTCCTTTGTATCACGGTTATCAGACTTGAGAGCCTGAAAGATGCCCATGGTGAGGGTCTTACTGGAAAAGCTCAGTTTGGAGCTTTCTCTTACAAAACTTTCAGCTGTTGAACAGGTTCTTTGGGTCACAAGGCATATTAAGAAGCATACCTTACACTTTTGCCTGGGAGGATGAGTCTCTTAACAATGCTGGGTGACACTGCTGCCATGTATACTTTTCTCTATAATATGCATGCATTCTCGAAACCTGAATACAAATACCATACAATGTTAATTTTGTTTTTTCTTGATCAAGATTACTTCATCACAATGAATTAATTTGCTAATACACTTTCCCTTAGGGCATGTGTGTTCCCTTGATAGAATCAGCTGTTGAAATTGATTATAGTTTAAGACCCACCTCCCAAAATATTCAATGCACTGATTTATTATTAAATGGTTTGACATTTGTGCATTTGTAAAATGGACATACTGTGGATTTAACTTAGATATTTTGTTAGTTCACTGGCAATAAAGCTGTGGATGTCACATGCAATTTGCATAATTTTGGTTGATGCAACACTTGCTGTTCCTATAAAACTAACCAGTGCAGATATTGCTCACTTCAGTGTAAACACACTTGAAAAATCCTTCATATTAGTCTAAGGAGACAAAAGACATTTTCTCCTTCAACAATAAAAATGAGAAAGGTGGGATACAAGGAGCTCTGCTTGGTGGAGAGGAAAAATTGCTGCTAATTCTTTCCCCAAATAAAGGGATGTATTTGTTTCTTTTCTTCATCTTTATGTGCAGTTCTGGGTTAGCTATTTTCTTTCCCTTGAATTTTATTTCTGACTCTGTGAAATGTTAAGTCTAAGGCTGAATCATAAATCTGAAACTCTTCCCTTCTTATCTCAGAGGGCTGAGAGGAAGGTGACCCCAATAATGTGTATTCAGAATAGGACTCCCAGTACTAAGCTGTAAGTTCAGGTAATGAGAAGAAAAAAATTGCTTTAATGCAGTCTGGTCCAGATACATGCCAGTTTAATTCAGGTGACTTAGCAAAACTTTTTTTTTTTTTTTTTAACAATAAGAAGAACCAGAGGACCCTTTAACTTTTGCAGAAATAAAGAGAAAAATCAGCATTAAACACTTAGCAAATTGCAATGCTTGGCAGCTATTTACTATTCTAAGCATAGGAAGGTGCCTTGCAGTGTGTGGCAGCAGAGTTGGAAAACACTGATGATCCTTTACAACGTCCACATTGGTATCAACAGACAATTATGTATAAAGGCAAGAAACAGTCACTTTCCATAAGGTAGCCCTCCTGGATAAAGGACCTCCAGGCAAGACACACCACTCCTGTCTAATCTCAGATTATACCATAAACACGTGCACACAAATGAATGCACAGTGTTGCTATCCAGTCAGTTGGTCTGCTTGTAGGAGTGACAGAGATAACACACAAACTGATTCTCAGTCTCAGAGAAGCAAAATCAAACAGCAGATTAACTGAGATCAGCCAGGAATTCAGCCCACCTGCAGATCTTACCAGAGATAGGAGAAGATAATTCCTTTGAACTCTGGCCTTCTTTTATACAGTTTTGAAACCAACTGTTTCTCTTCACATTCAATGTGCTTCTTTTGAAGCTAAGAAGCAAGGAGGTGTCCTACCACGGTTATTTTGACAAATGTAAACTCCATGGCTTGAAGTGTATGGCTGTACAATGTGCGTTGCTGAGTGTGCTGGGTGTGGCTGTTCATTTTCTTCAGAGGAACTGGTATGGGGCTATGTTGTGGATTTTTGCTGGAAACAGTGTTGATATCACAGGGATGTGTTCATTACTGCTTAGCAGTGCTTGGCACAGAGTCAAGGGCTTTTGGAGGCTGTGGGTGCACAAGGAGTTGGGAGGAGACACAGCTGGGACAGCTGATCCCAAGTGACCCAAGAGATAGTCCAGAATGTATGATGACATGCTTAGTATATAAAGCTGAAGGAAGAATACGCAATGGGGAGACATTTGGAGTGATGGTTTTTGTCTTCCCAAGTACCTGTTGGACATGTTTCAGCCCTGCTTTCTTGGGGATCACTGAAAACCTGACTGCCAAGAAGAAACAGTGAACTGATTCCTTGTTTTGCTTGTACGTGCATCTTTTGGTTTATCTATTAAACTATCTTTAGGAGTTTTCTCCCTTTTACTCTTCTCTCATTCATCCCACTGAGGGGTGGGGAGTTAGTGAGAGGTTGTGTGGGGCTTATTTGCCAGCTGGAATTAAACAACAATAGGATACAGCTTATAAACATACACTCACTATTTATTCCCCTGGCATTCTGACTGCATGTTCATCCATGATTCCTAAGGCATTAAATTTAATCAGAAAATAAAACAAACCCTGAGACTTGTTCATGTTGTGTGAAAATTAATGAAATTATTTTGAACATCAGAAACAGCATGCATCTTCTTTTTCAAGTAGGTTTAACCTATCTCCCCATGATTTCAGTGAATGTAAGGGCTTTGGGCAAGTAATTTAGGATTAAGAATTCAAGATCACTCTTAATAAAGTAAATTCGTACTGACATCATGGAAGTATTTCCATTCACCTATGGTGAAGGTAGCTTAGCCACAGACTCACTCAAAAACTGTGGAACTTCCCCAGATACGTCATTGTTCTGTACTCTGCATGTGCCTCATCAGGGGTTTGCTAGTGCAAATATTTCAGCTGTACTTATTTTACCTATGCCAAAGATTTTGATCTGACTTACCAAGCTGTTCTTTGAGTCATTTTGCTTTCCATGAATGTATGACCTGTAAAACACAATTTACATTAAAAAAAAAAAAAAAGAAGAAAAAAGATTGCATTAGGAAATGTGAGTTTAGACAGCTATCAGGATGACAAAGTAAAAAAGTTCACTCTTGAAACTCCCCATCAAAATGACAAAGAAAAACTTCAGCACCTTCTGATGTATTTCCTGATATGTCTTAAAAGACAATTCGTTTCTAGAGTTTCTGATGTTCCTTTGACTTCTTACTGGACTTTTATTGTAGTAATAGTTTGACCTAATGTCATCAGGTTTTTCTCCCAGCTTCTTGCAATCTCAAGCGGAAGCATTTCGACACATTGTCCGTTATAGTCAATCAGACGTGAACTGTGTCCAGTAGTTGCTTAAAGCTTTGCTGTTAAATACAGTGAACTCTGGACCTCCTCCTGTTGTGAAAACTGACAAGTTAACTTCCACCATCTGGAACACGTGAAATGTACAAACAATAATAATAATAATGATGATCTTTAATGGATCCAGATTTGTTTTAATTTCTTTTCCTCCAGCTTCAGTTGTCTTTGAGCTCACCTCCTTCAGAAAACCTTCCACATATCCTAGCTAACAGACTGTTATCATTCCTGGAGTTACTGCCCCCTCTCAAGGTATATCTGTAGCTGTTCTGTACACACCATTGATGCAAGTGCTCAAGTGTAAGCACTAAGGTCTGGATGCCACCAGGAGAAGCTATCACTCACAGCTGTCCACAACAGTCCTGACAGACTTAATTTGAGCCCATTGATCAAATGCATATTATCAAACTGCCTCTGTTGAAAGAAAGGTAGTTTGCAGTCTTTTTATTCTTTTGTAGTAATTTCAATTTTTTTTTGTAACACATTTAACCATTGATTTCCAACAAAATGAAGGAAGAGCAAGTTTGAGAGTACTTCATACCTGCAGGAAAATTTTCACTTCATCATCTTCATTGTCAGAGTTGTCATCTCACATGTTTTTATTGTGGCTCTCTTATTTATTTTCTTTAGTGTTTTTCATGATTAAAAATGAATAGCTGATCTCTGACCAGAAAAAAAAGAATAGAAAAATAAAGTCACTTCTGAACCAGACTATTACAAGGAAAAGCTGGAAAACTAGTATTCAGTACACTGAGAGCACACAGACACCAAAAGGCAGTTTAGTTATGTGAACTGCTGAATTAACTAAGCCAGGATTCCCACAGACCCCTTCTCATATAAACTAGTTGACGCTTTTCCCACACTTGGGACTGTCATGGTTCAGGCCTAGCCAGCAACAAAGCACCACACAGACTCTTTCTCACTCCCCTTCATCCATCCCAACCTTCCTTAGGATGGCAAAAGCCTCAGTGAGATGCAAGGAATAAAAGATAACGAAGGACCTTGTGGATTGAGACAAGGACAGGGAGGGCTCACTGCCGATTACAGTTCCAGGCAAAACGCTCAAGTATTTGACTTAGAGAGGAATGCAAGAATAGTTTAATCTACTACCTACTAGAAATAGGACAGAAACAAAACCAGAGTTTCAAAGTTTCCCAGGCTCAGCTCACTGCTCCTGATACTTCTGCCTCCTCCTCGCTCAACTGTGCAGAGGAGTAGGGAATAGGGGATGTGGTCAGTCCTTCACGGACAGAATCTGCCACTTCGCTCTTCTCAGATGAGGATGACGCATTCTTCCTGTGCTCCAACATGAGGCCCTCCCACAGGACACAGTCCTTAAAGAACCTCTCCAGTGTTTTTTCCTACAGCTACAGCTTCTGCTCACAAATTCCTCCAGCATGGGACTCCTCTGCAGCAGCAGCATTCTGGCCACCTTCTGCTGCAAAGCTAACCTCCCACGGCCTCCTCTGGGCAAAGTCACTACACCTGGTATGGTTCCTCTACAAACTGCCAACAAATCCACCACTCCTCTCCATAAGTCGCAGGGGAACATCTACTGTCTCCCCATGGGATGTAGAGGAGTCTCTGCTCCAGCGTATCTCTTCATCTCTTCCATCATTGACCTTGGGGTCTGCATGGTCACTTCTCTCATCCAACTCCTTCCATCACTACCTGGAAAAAGAGGAATGACAGGAAGAACCCTCCTCTTCCATCTTCTTCTTCTTAAAAAGTGATCATGGAAGTGCCCAATTGGCTCAGGCCTAGAAGTGGGTCTGAGTCAGAGCCAGGGGAAGTTTTGAGCAACTTCTTACAGGAGCCATCTTTACAGCCCCTTCCCCATTACCAGAAATGGCTCCACACAGATCCATAACAGTGACATTAGTAATCCTTCTTGCTGTGTCTTCCCCTGGTCCATTCACTCCCCGGAGTCTAATTAGGGTTGGGAGCAGACACAGCCTTCCCATCTACTTATTGCCTGGCAAGATGCAAGAAGATAAATACTCCTGCAACATCTCTATGAAAGATTATGGATGAAAGGCCAAACAGTCTCACAAATTCTTACTCACCCAAAGCAATACACCTTTGAAAATCAAGCTAAAAAAGGGAGTTGCTCCATTTGTTTTGAGCATTATGAGTGCCTGTGCCTAACTTGGAGTGGATGAGGCTGGCATTCAAATGTATCATTTTGAAAAATGTAAGAAAAAATTGAAAGGCTTTCCTATAGTTACTGAATAATAAAGGAGTATATTGGGTGAAAGGGGATGCACATGTGTTCAGATGGGTAAGCAAAACAATTAACTTGTAGTTTTCAGCTATCTTTTTAATTGCTCATTAGACAGTTCATCTGTGTATAGTTGCAACAGAAAAAAACCTATCCAAAGTATGTCGCAAGCAGATGTGTGTGCTGTGCAGCAGTAACTCCTTACAGAGCTCTGAGACACGATCTCAGGAGCAGAGCAGAGGAGGGAGGAGGCTATATTGATTGACCAGTGAGGCCAATATGCTGACACAGATCCTGTAATGTTTTATGTAGCTGTAGATGAGTTGTTTAGATTACAAAAACCCAGTAAGATAAACAGTGCAACTCCTTTGCGTTTGCTTCACCAATTCAGAAATGGCTGCTGCTTTCCCACACTGAGAAGTACAACAGGTCAAGTTCACTCACAAACAAAGGCATCCAAATTTCATAACTGCACACACAACCACCTGGCATGCCTCTCCCTCTGAAGCTATGCATCTCCTCCAGAACTTTTAAAGTGAAAAGATGATGTTGTGCCATAATACATTCATGAGAAGCAGCTGCTAGGTGAGCTGGTCCGTGCCACCTTCTTACCCTAAGTGTGAACACACATGTTACTTTGCCTGCCTTCCAGCCCAGCGGATATTTTTAAAATTCTGCATTGTGCATTAGCCTATTGGTTTATTTATTGGAAGTCATGAAGACATTTACAACATCCTTCTCTATGAAGCATTCATTTAGGACAGCTTCTCTACTAATTAAATTAAATGCATTAATGACACCCTGTTGATGGAACTGAAGCTAATGATAATGATGCCATACATTTAGTTGCAAGCATCTACTCTGTTAAATTAATGGGTCTATTGTTTGAACAGCATTATATCCCACAGCCTAGGAGAGCACAGGAGAGAAAATATATGTTACAATGAAGTTGTTTTACAGGACAATAAATAGCTTTGAAATTAACTACTCTGGCTTAGATGAACACATGTCCAATAAATTACACTGTCTTGGTATACAGAGATATTTACTAGTGGAAATATGGTCATTTCTAAAATTGGAATAATAAAAAATTATGCCTTTTTAATCAAATGGGTACACACTTGTTCTCTCCAGGATATCTTTAACTACTGTAGGTATTTGGAAAAAGGTATTTATTCTGAGAATATTTGAAAATCAATAATAAACTCCAGCTTAGCTGATCAGATGTCAGACTTTTTTCAGACTGGAAATTTGCATTTAGGACAGGGTGCAAAACAATTTGAGTGAAATCACAGCTCTTCATTGATTTTACAAATTCCCCTGGCACTTTCTCCAAACATGCTCCCACCAATACAGCAGTGTTTTGCTTTTGTGTACCAAGATTCACCTTTCTGAAAAGTCTATGTCATCCCCTGCAAGCTATTGCTGAGTAGTACCTTGAGGCTACCTTTCTCCAAACATTGCTGCCTGAGCAAATACTGCATTTTTTTACCTATTTTGACATTGCATTTTCTGACCTATTCTGACACCAAACTGGGAGGACTGGCTGATTCCCCAGAAGGCCATGCTGCCATTCAGCAGGATGTCGACCAGTTTGAGAGTTGGGCAGAGAGAAACATCATAAGGTTCGACAAGGAAAAGTGCAGAGTCCTGCACCTCAGGAGATACAACTCCATGCACCAGTACAGGCTGGGGGTGATCTGCTGGAGAGTAGCTCTGAAGAGAGAGACCTGGGAGTTCTGATTGAAAATAAACTAACCATGAGCCAGCAATGTGCCCTCATGGCCAAGAAGGCCAATGGCATCTTGGGATGCATCAAGAAGAGTGTAGCCAGCAGGTTAAGGAAGGTTCTTCTCCACTTCTACTCTGGCCTGGTGAGGCCTCATCTGGAGTCCTGTGTTCAGTTCTGGGTGCCCCAGCCCAAGAGGGACAAGGAACTTCTGGATAGGGCCACCGAGATGATCATCTCTCCTTTATCACCCAGTCCTGCAAACTCTCATGCACATTCTTAGCATGACATCCATGAATACTTCCATTAAAACAACATCGCTATTCACATGCCTAAATTTAAAGCACATCTGTATGTACTTGCAAGATTTGGCTTGTTTCTCCTGCCATTTCGTGTCTATTTAGCCCCTATGACTTGGCATATTTAGAAAACATCTGCTGTAGTTAACAGAGTCCACACTCCTATTTTTCCTCTCTTTTCTTTATGTTCTCCCTCAAAGATATGACAGCATCGAGTGTAAATGGAAGCAATATGCTCTATATATGCAGAATCTAATAGATTCCGCCTCACACTGATGTATATATGAAGCTGAATCAATACATCTTTAAACCCATAAGATCTGCAGATGTCATTTATAGCCTTGTAAATTACAAACTTTTACTGTCTTATTTTTACAGTTGATGATTGTAAAATATAAAATTGTGCATTATCACTGTGTAATAGCATAAGCTTTAGAAACATAGTGCTACAGAAGGCAGAATATATTGAAAGCCAGAGTATTCAAGGGAGCCTTATAATGCAATTTTAAGCTCCAGAACTGACTGTATAATAAAACTGTGAAGCCAGATATGAAACAATGTTTGCTGATAACAGGTAAGTGAAAACTATACTGAATTCCTGGGACTTCAGAAAGCAACAAGAAAAAACAGACACATAGAGGACATTTAATTAAGGATAAAGACTGTTTGAGTCATGATGGGGCATCTAGTCACTCTATATTAAACTGAACACTACTGTGAATAATAGAGTTTGAAAAGGTGACAGAAAAGTAACTTAAAGGGATTATTGCAAGGAGCAAGGAAGTCATGACTTATGGTCCCAGCTCTCCCATTTAAATCAGCGTCTTGTGTCTGAAGTATGCCAAAGCCACTCTTGGTGACCCTTTCTCTCCTGGCCAGGGAAGGAACAGAGACCTGAAAGGTCAGAAAAGGCTTCCAAAACATGANTGACGTTTTATGTCTTTGTTTACCATCTCGGAGCTTCAAGGGAGCTAGAAAGTCCTTGATCTTCCTGCACGTGTGCTTAGCACAGTCAATCCTTGGCATGTACAATCCTGCACATATTCTTAGGAAAGTTTATTATACATTGGCTTAAGGTTCAAATGCTCCCACCAGGGCCCCAACAATGAAATTTTGCAGAGACAAAATGGGACTGCACCACCTTCTTGAGCGATTTAACGCCAGAACACTTTCCAAAAGTTTCTTTTGCTCATATCTTTCCAACATGGCAAACGTGGCACATGTCCCCCACTGCTGCAGGTTGCATACATCAGACAGAAGTAATTCAACAGTGTGACAGAAGATAACAGTACTTATGATTTTAAAAGTTACCATCTTTGTGGTGTTCCTCAGTGCTAAATACTGCACTGCAGAGTTTTGAGGCCTTTGTTACTATCACTATCTTCTGGTAACAAACCTCAGAGAAAAGAGGAGGGAGGAAGGGAAAAAAAAAAAATCACAGGATGCACAAACAGCACAAAGCAGCAATAAAAAATCCCCTGGCTTTTAGTCAACTTTATCATCTGAATAAAAAGTGTCATTATGAAGACCTGTCAAATTCATGACAGGTAAAAGTATCAAAATATATGGTTTCTTAGAATATTGCAGAAATGAGAGGCACAGCTCATGTCCTTCAAGGGGCAGGCTGAGGTGTGGAGTCCATGGAGAGAACTATTGCAGTCACCTCATCTCTGAAAACAGCTGCAGCCACAGTTTGTGCCTTATTGGACACCAGAAAACCCACTGCTCCAGTTTTGTTCCTAAATGGGCATCTCCTCATCTGAACATCTCTCCTCACAATGTTCTCCAGAACAGACTCTCTGGTGTCCAAAAGGGATGACCTCATGCTGCTGCTTTAGGAAAAAATTCAATTAAAAAGTCTGTCAGCTGTGAGGAGCATGCCTACAGGGAGCCAGGCTTCATTAGTTTCCATGTTCACAGTCCTATTGCTCTGTATAGTGCCAAGGCAGAACTGGTTTTATAAAGCTTCTTGCAGTTTCACCTCAGTACTATAAGATTTACCTTCTCTACTGTACAAAGGGGATCCCTCCAACACTGCATTTTATACAATAGCTTATTTATAACAAAATATCAAGGGGAGAAAATAGTAATTTTTTATTATTGGCTGGTTTTGCTGCATACTCTCATTCTTACACTACATCAAAAACACCACATCCCAGAGTCAGTCTCTCTCCCTCCAGCTCATCAAAAGAGTACACTCATGAAATGTGCTAATCTTTTCTTGGATCTATTGAAAAATGGGTGCAGATTATGCTGAGACATAGAGGACCCCATAACTTTTCAGCTTGTACATGTTGCAGGGCACAGTGCCATCTTAAAGCAAAAATGAGGATGAGTATGCAACAGTCACTTCAGAGGTGCTGGTCTTGCCAAGCCCTGCATGGGTAGACTCCTATTTCTGCCTGAAATCATGTGCAAGATCAAAATAATATTTTATTGCTAGGCGAGGGAGGAATTACAGCTCTTACTAACCTCACCTTTGTGGAAGATTTAGAACAAAACAAAACAAAATTTAAAAAAACAAAACAAAACAAGAAAAGTAAGCAAATGGTGGCCTGTGCAATCAAAAGTTTGGTATAGGCTCACTTTCCGAGTGATACCTATGAGAATCTCTTCTTTTTTTTGCCTGTTTGCCATACTTTACTTTCTCTGAAACAACACTCAGAGCCTTATATTTGCACTTGTCTACAACATCTGGAGAAGTACGTAAAATATTGGGTACTATATGACCTGCTATAAAAAATTACCTCTCATGTGTATGTGTGCCTTTCACAATAGGTCCTTCCTCAACCTGTCTCTCCACTTTCACTAATTTGTTCTGGAAGATTGCTCCTCAATCTTTTTTTTTTTTCCCATGCACATGGCAGGTGAATAAAAGAAAAATAAAGGAGCATTTGAGTGAAGAGACAGAAGCAATGGGATGAAGTGTTTTGAAGAGATAGAAGATCATTCACACATCACTTAAAGGTCTATTCATATATATACATAATAGGCTCATCATACCCCGGAATTACTTTGCAGAGGAGCTCAGTGTGTGTACATTTTTATCAGTCAGCTTTCAAAAGTGCATGCCTTTAGCAAGGACAGCTGCCATGGCAGGCTGGGAAGGAGAGCTGGGCACTCACATACAGATGTTGCTGGAAGCAGAAACTCTAGCCTTGCCCATAGCTCATTTTTGAAGCATTCATGAGTGAGGTTTTGAAAATAAACACACAAGATTAAATGTACATATTTATGTATATACACAGCATACATATATAAATACACACATAAACATATATAGGTATTTATGGATTCAGGAATCCAACAAGCCCTGGGAACACAGAATGGTTGTGACAGAGGTTTGCATCCCAGTGCCCTGAGTCCTGGGCTACCATTACCCTGACCAGTATTTCCCCTTTTCTCATGGGATCCCTCTCTAGACAAGGGTTCCCACAGCAAAGCCAGGAAAGGGAAGATGGAGCTGGTGAGAATACAGGAATTACCCTGTGCCGATAGGGATTTTTTTCTCCTCTTTTGTCAGTAGTGGTGCTTCAGCTTAGTTTGAGATGAGCAAAACACAGCTTTCTCACAGCATGCTTTCCAAGGTGTCTTCTAAATGAGAATGAAAAAAAAGGAAAAGGAAAAAAAAAGCATAGGAATGACTTCAAGTATCTACTTGTTTTCAAGTATCTTGAAAGTCTCTGTCTTACTTTCTGGTCAGATAGTCTCTCGAGTCCCTCTCCTGTGGGAAAAGCCATGATTCATGAGATACCATGTACTGGGCAGCCATAAATTCATTTAAACTAACACACAAACCTTAAAAAGCTGCCTAGAAGGCAATCTTCCAAACTCCACTAATGAAATCTTAGATTACTGAAGTCAGCAGAAAATCTATACTGTTGCTGTCCTGAGGTCTTGGTAATGTTAAGCCAAGTCCTTCCCTGAGCACACTCATGAGCCCAAGCATCTCCATGTGTCTGTTCACCGCTGCTAGCATTGAATTTTAACTTTTTGTTAAGTTGAGCCTTCATCTAAAAGTGTAAGTACTGGTGACACAGATATCAATTAAATAGGTTTAGGAAAGTCTGCCTCATTATTTTTTTGTATCTCAGTTTGACAGTATTGCCCAAAACCATAATGCTGATGTCAACAATCACAAACATTCATGAGATAAATGAAAGCAAGAAAACATATATGTTTTAGCTTCAAAAAAGGGGATAGCTACAGGAATACTGGAGTTTAAACAAGAATAGCAGACATAAATATTTATGCAAGATGAGACTTCTCAAATAGGTTGGTATAAGGAAAGACCAGTATTAACATCACTTAGCATTAACTCTTCTTCCATATAACACTCTCACAGCATTTAAATATCAAGGAAAAAAATACTTGTAAATGAAATGCAAGACAAAAATGGTCTTACCCTGGAAGCAACATCCTCCCACACTCTTTTTTTTCTTAAATATCTGGGCTTTTTTTCTCTTAGCCTGAAACCTCAGATTTGAAGTGGCTGCTTTAATCTCTCCTCTTTTGCCCACCTCTTCTGCAGACCCTGTCTGCTCTCAACGACTGTCTGCTGGTTTGACTCCTCTGACTTTCGTGATCCTGCATCAGAGCACCTGCAAGGGGAATTTAATTTGGCTGTCAGTCCTCCAGAGCCAACCCGCCATCCTGTAGATGTGTTGGCTCTGCAGGACTGATGGGAATAAAAAGTAGTTAAGAACTTATTTTTGTGACTGAAGTCAGCAGATACAACTGCACACAGAGGCAGCAGATGTGTCGAGTAAGAGCATTTTTAAATGGTGACTTCTCAAAGTGGGATTTTACTGTAAGTTATACAGCATGCCAGTTTTGTGATCTCTCAGCCCTGAGACTGTCACTGTAATATTAATTGTATACTTTCCAAAGTGCTACCCCATAACATTTTTTCCCAATGCTAGCAGAAATAGTAAGAAAGGGCCACTACCTTCCAATAAATATAAATTTCCTCTTACTTCAGAGGTAATCTAATCCATACAGATGCATTTCAAGGTCTATTAAAGTTATTCAGGCTCATTCCACGGCAGCCTGAACACCCTTTGCCCTGGAGTTTTACCAAGCTCTGCTATGGAAACAAATATAAAAACAGATGAATTTTGTTACGTGGTCTGCAGAACTGGTAATATGAGATATTGCTGGATAAAACTGTGATATTTATTAGGCAAATAAACCAACAAAAAACAGAAAGAAAGCAGAAGATTTAATAAACTGTTCTTGCAGACATAGTTATATCTAAGTTTTAGCAGCAATAGGTTTTACTGCTGTTTGGGCTTAGAACCAAAAGCACTGGCAAAGCTCAATAAAAGTCATCATAGCAGTATTCTCTGGCATTCAAATATCTAGGTTGTGAATAACACGACTCTAGCATACATTGATCCTTGTTGCTGCCTATACCAACAGTGTGGATGTCGGTAGATGCTACCTCCAAATCCATCAACCATCCTATGGTTGGAAAACCAACCATAGGACAAGGGGCTTAGAAATTTGAAGAAGTTGATCTCAATTCCCAAGCAGACTTCCTCTGGTGTGCAGAGGAGGATGCTTAATCCATTTCTAGCAGGTTTCTATCCCTCATCTTGTAACATCTGTCCTCGGGGCCTGCAAGGCTCAGTAATGTAATGCAAAGACTTGTACAATATTTGAAAAACACAGTCCCTAAAATACAATATTTTTCTGAGTTCCGTGTTTCAAGGCTTTTGGGGACAACTCTCCAAGTTCACCTAGATCTCCCCACCAGCCACAGCATCAACAGACCTCTACCAGGAAGGCTGCCCTGGGCTTCTCACCTCCTGTCCCATGCCTTCACTGCCCAGGGCAGAGGCAGGCACCAGCTGCCTAGGAGGGCAGGAGAACAGCCACAGCTCACAGAGATTTACACAGATATATCACCAAGAGTGTATGTAGACCTATCCTCCCAGCAGCCAGCTCACCATAAGACCACCATGAGGCAGAAAAAAATGAAAAAGGCCACCTTAATATCCATGCTTTCACCACCTTTGTCTAACAGGACAATGAGGAGAAGCTGGCTTTTATTTGCTCCTAGGGTAAACAATCCGATAGCTAAACAATCTGATAGCTAAACCCTCTCTTTACTCAGGTGGCTTTCAAATCATGTGGCTGGAGTGGGCTAATCCTACAAATGGAGAAATCACTTGGCCTGTGCAAGAACCTCAAAAAAAAAAAAAAAAAAAAAACCACCAAAAAGTAAGTCTAGCAAACACTAAAACAGAATTGAGTATCCCAGCTATCCTTCATTGCCTCAGACCATAGACCCGGATTACAAGTAAATTTTATTTTCCTGTAATAAAACATTCCTCTTTACAACAGAAGCATCAAGCCAACATTTGAAATACACCATTTGACTGGGATTACACCAAGAATGAATGCTGCAAAGTGACTGCATCAGTGCACACAGCTGACAGTAATTATTAATAGGACTGCTCTTCCTTTGATAGGCACACATTACAGATGGCTGAATAATGGAAACATTTGTGAACAATTGTTTGGTGGCAGAAAAAAAAAACTTCTGCCAAAATTTCAACACTTATACACGATGAAATTAACCAGCTCCAAAGCTGAGCTCTTGCAAAAGTGTGATTGCTTTCATGACACCTACTGAGCTATGCAGGGACACACACATGAGCAGTATTTTCAGGGATAAGAGTGGATGGGGCAGAAGCGGTTAGACTCACAAATCACCTTCTCAGCAGGTAAGCCACCCAAGTTATTGAGGAATTATTTTCATATGGATTCAGAGTGATGTACTGCTAGAGCAATATGCAGAGGGATGAATGGAATCCTGACCTAGTGGGCAACAGTACAGCAATATAACTGCACTGTATAACGCTGGAATCCATAGTATATCCACTGCTAAAAAGAGGCAGGAGAAGTCTCTTTAGCTCTTGTAATTAATATAAATTAGGAATATGTCTATAATAGCAAAGGGATTCACTGACTGAATCAGAGAAGATCTCTAGGTCCAGGAACTGAATAAAAATGTCAGCACAAAACAAACAGTAATGTCCACATTTTTAGCACAAAATCAGAAAACCTGATTTCACTTTGAGAGAGAGGCAAAGGAATTACTCTTTGTTACAAAATGGTTATTTTTACAAGGAAATCTCAGGAGGGCAGGAGGAAAATCTGCTTCATTGAAATAAATACTAAAAAACAAACAAAAAAAAATCCAAAAAACCTCACAATGATGATATAATGCCCCAAACTTGCAAACTGTTATCTTCAATCAAACTAGGACATCCACGTGTAGTCCATGCTGGGTTCAAAGAGCAATACCTCATATGCAAACATTTCTGCTGCCAGTGCTCACAGAACTCATTAACCTCAGACACTTGTCACTGCTCCTCACCTGAGCTTTGTTACAGCTGAGCTCCATACTTGGCCATGTCCTATGCTGATCAGCATTCCAGCCTGGTGACTAGCCTTCCCAGATTGACCTCAGACCTGCCTCCACACCATAGACTTGCCTAGTGATCTGACCCAGGAGACTGCATGACCAGGAGACTGCACCTCTAGCCATCGAAGCACTGTCTCTGTCTCATTGATCATCATGATGCAGCACCTTTTTCTTTTCCACCTCTTCATGTAAAACACCTGCCTGGGATTTCTGACATCTCCAAATCCCACACAAAGGCTCAGTGGGAAAGTGCAATAGGTTTGGCATGTCTCCAAAGCTCTGCACTGCAAATTTGCCACCATAGTAGAGCAATGTCTGCCTCCAATTTGATCCATGGTGGCAAGATACCTGGAGCCATGTCACCATACCCTTCAATTTTCCCCCTCCACTCATGATTCTTTTTCTGCTTTTATTAAGCTACACAGTATTCAGGTAGTAATTTTTTTAAAAAACTAACTAAATAAACTGATTCAAAATCAGATTAAGCTGAGCTAATGGAAGACTTAAAAAAAAATAGTCACTCCAAATATTTCCGCCGACTGGCCTTTGCAGTATGCTTTAAAGAAATGCAAATTTATAAAGTAGAATCAAATTGTTTAGCAAGTTTACCTTTAGAAAATTAATGTCACCAGTTTTTACTAAAAAGTTGCCAAGCATTTCTGTTTCATGCTTTAAAGAGGGGGAAAATGAGTAAACATGGCTGTCTGTCTGTAGCAACAAAGAGTCTGAAATGTAACTTGTCCAAAACCAGAACACATCCTTCAGCCAGGCTTGTAATTGATGCCAGCCATTTGGAGAAGCAAATAGCAAAGCCTTACCACTTCTCTCTCACACATTGACTGGTAGGGCAACAGTTATCTCAGTGTTATTCCACTTACATAGGAAATAAATATGACAAGTATGACTTGTAATGGGAGTACCGTTAGTTCAGCTGAGTGAAGCTCATGCACTGACTTGCCTGCTGAGGATAATTAAGCCATACCACCCTCTAGCGAGGGATTCAAGGGCTAGCTTCACTCCAGACTTCAGGTGAGAAACTCCAGCTGTCCCCAGCACTTGCGAGTGGTCCGGCTGAGAGAAATGTTCGTCACAGACAACCTCAGCCAACTCTTCAAGTCCAGCTTTAACTCCCTGTCAGTTAAGATTAAAAATTAAAAACCGCCAAGTTTCTTTTCAACCTTTTGAGCTCTGACTCAGCAAGTTCCCACTACATTCGCAGGAGAGAGGCACATAACAGTGAGCATTGTTCAGTTTAGTGCAGTAACAATATTAATGCTGAAATGCTAGAAAGACCAGCGTTAATAACATTCTCTGCTCCCAACAACAGTGGTGAGATGTTTGTCCCCAAGGCAGGAAGCTCCCAGCTGACTCATACATATACAGTCACCTCAGGGTGAGATGAGAAGGGACAGACCTCATCTTCACCTGCATGCCAGGAGTGAGATCTGCTGGCAAATGAATCCATTATCATCAGTTTTGCCATTGTCCCAGGGACAGGAACCAGCTGGTACATTCAGCATCAACACCCACCCAAAATGTCATGGAGGTGGCATCGACCTTGGGAGAATGAATACAAGTAGTGGCAGGGAGAATTTGAGGAGCACATTGGGGGGTCAGTACCTAAAACTGAAGCCACTATAGTTCCGTTCACTGGACGGCACTGCTGTAAAAGCCTTGGTCACCAACTGAGTGTAGTCAGGATTCAGCAAAGGCATGAAGTGGTGAAATCCCCTGATTTCAGGCTGGCGCCTTGCAGACCTACAGGAGAAAATGGGAAAAAGTTGCTGTAGCACTGTGTTGTTGCAAAAGACTACTGTAAATGTAGAAACGTGCAGATAAGGACATTGTCAAAGCCTGCTGCAGAATTCCTGAATGTTGCCATGCAAAAACCCAGAAAAATTTCCAGCTGCCTCACTTGAAAATGAATTGTTTCCTGTCACTAAGGCAAAGCTGTCTCATCACAAAGGAAAAAAGGCTAAATAAAATCTGCTGCCTCTCATTAGATCAAAGGTTGGCAGCAGAGATAAACTACCATAGAAAACAACATTTATTGAGAAAAGCAATTGCCTACAGAGTCATTTGTCACTTTTAATAATACTACAGTTGTAAAATGACGATAATGGAAATCAAGTTACCCTAATGGTAATAAAATATTTGTAAACTAAACTTGTTCATTTTGACTATAAAGAAGACATTGAAATAATTTAACTGCAGAGAATAAAATTTAAATGGGTCTGTAATTACACAGATTTTTAGCCTCTTCTCATTTATGAAAAGAACTAACTGCTGATGACTCCCACATTTCCTGCACCTTACTCTGCGGAACAAAAGATTAGAAATATGTACCAGATGTACAGAAAAGGGGCCTGAAGCAATATTTCAGAAGTGATGCATACATTTCTTCCCATTTCTCCTTCTTATTAGTAGCATGCCAAGTGTCATATCTCATTAACCAAGTGAGCATCGATGCTGGTGAAACTTCACGGACTCGAGAGAAGCAACAGACCACTATTAGTGATGTCACTGGATCTCAAAATCCTACTTGTCACCACCAAGGAAAACACTAGTGAATTTTTGGTGACTTTAACACACTAGTATGCTGGCAAAAAATGCATACTGATGTGGCCAGGTATGGCTTTCTTACTCTAGATGACTTGCCTTCTCAGTTCTGATGAATTCAAGGTGAGGACTGCAGGAAATTCATTGGTTTTCCCTAACATCTTAGGTTTCTTTGAATTCTGAATTTGACTGATTTTCTAATGATTTTCCTGGCATATTTCATATTAAATAATTTCCAGGGCTGTCTTGTGAAAAGCATGCCAGTCTCAAAGGAAAGACTGCAGGGAGCTGAAGAATGCCTTTGTAGCCTGACTCAACCTTGGATTCCTTTTGCTACTATTTTAGATTTTATTTTATTTAGAGTCACATGAGGTTCTCCACTACATCTAGATTGTAGGAAAGCCAAATCTCTCTAATCTCAGAGCAAGGCAGTACATCTCACACTTTTGTACCTTTTTTGCCTTTCACCTAGGATCTTTCACCTGGATCTAAACCGTGCCAAAATCAATGACTCTGATACCTCACTGGCAAGGCATTTCTCCCTCAAACTTATCATATATGATAAACAAGGATGTATTTTGAAACAGGATGACCTGCACAGGAAATTTCTCATTTTCTCAAACGACTTGCTTGTCGTGTCAGAAACTTATGAAATATAAACCCTGGGCAAAATGGTAAGAAACCAAAACCTGAAGCCAGCACGAAGACATGCCAAAACTCTTGTCAGCAAGTTTTTTATAGCTGTCTTTAAAATGTTTCTCACAGATTGTTGTTCTTTTTATTATTTTTATAAAAAAAAGGGCTGTGGTTAGCACTATATTCTCAATATCCCTGCCATTGTGTTGCCCAGCAACAGCAGCTCCTGAGGACTTGAGGGAACTCCACAATGCCTATGAGTCCACCATATTCATTGAAGGAAAACTATGAACCAAGCTATCAATAAGCTTCCTGAATGTTTAATGTTAATACCATAGTAACCAATAAGGATACTTAGCAGAAAAAGAAAGATTGGCCTAAAGTTCCAGTCCTGCAACAAAATGAGACTTCAGGAAGCAAATACTTTAATATTTATTCAGGGGTTTACAGGTTTTTTTACTTCAAGACTGTGTCTATATACATGTTTCTCCACATGCATTTGCAAATAAAGTTTGTTGCAGGGACAAAGAATGAGCCACATAATTCAAATGCAAGGGAGCTCAAGTTCTCTACCCTGGGGCAGTTTTCCTATGTGGACCTGAACACAGCATTTGGGGTGTGCCTGTGCTGCAGGCAGAAACATCATTTCATTACATGTGGGCAAACTGGAACCAGCTTTAATCCAGTGAAGCTGCATGGAAATAGCTATCAGCAAAGCCACAGTCTCAGGTGGGGCTGTGCACGGTTGAGTCTTACTACTGGGCTTTGCTGCCAGCAGCACTGAACCAGGCATACTTGAGCTAAGTCCCACAATTGCTCTTCCTCTGGTTCTAAGCACCCAGACCCAAGGACACTCACAGAGCAGAAAGAGATCTGCTTGAAAATGAAAAGGTTTATGATTTTGAGTTGAACCCAATGGCACCATGCAAAATAGATTTCCTCTTACGGCTGAACTCTCTGGTGAAAGCCTTTTGAATATGTTGTGGTCTGTAACTCCACTGTGTCAAGCTATCTTCTCTTTATCACTACATCTCAACTTCCCTCTTGTGAAGGGAACCTATGCCAACATGGTCCTCCCTTTAACTTCTGTTTGAGGATTCACAGTGCCATACATGTAAAGACTGACTTGCATTGGTTTTGTGTGGAGCCATGTCTGTTAGCAGGGGAGGTGCTGCAATGGTGAGCCCTGTAAGAGGTTGCTCAAAACTTCCTCTGTCTCTAAGTTGGACTCATTTCTGAGGATGAGCTAATTATGCATCTCTACAATAACTTTTTAAGGAGGGGAAACCAGAAGAGAGGATTGGAGGTGGTGGAAGGAGTGGGACGAGAGAGAAACCACCATGCAGACCTCAAAGTCCATGAAGGAGGGGATGAGGTTTGCCAGAACAGAGATCCATCTGCACCCCATGCTGAGACAGAAGCTGTATCCCTGCAACCCATGGAGGGTAACAGTGGAGCTGAGATCTGCTGACAGCTTGTGGAAGACCCCGTGGCAGACAGAGTGGCTGTGCCCAGAGGGGCTGTAACTCTGTGGGAAGGTGATATTGGAGCAGAATGTGCCTGAAGTTGTGCTGCCACAGATGCACCCCACACTGGAGGAGTTTGTGAGGAGTTGTAGCCTTTGGGAAGGACTGGAGAGGTTTTTTAAGGACTGTATCCTATGGGAGAGACTCTATGTTGGAGTAGTAGGAGTCCTCTTCCTCTGAGGAAGAAGGAGCAACAGAGACCATCTGTGATGGACTGACCATAACCCCTATTCCCTGCCCGCCTTGAGCTGCTGAAGGGAGAGGAGGGAGCTGATCCTGGGAGAGGGAAGGAGTAAGGGAAGAAGGTCTTAAAGTTCTGGTTGTATTTTTCTCATCATCCTTCTCTGGTTTTGCTTCCTTTTTCTTCTGTTTCTACTTAGTAGTGAATTAAACCCATCTTCTTTTCTTCCCTAAATTGAGTAGTAGAGTCTGTTTTGCCCAGAACCATAATCAGTGAATGAGCCCTCCCTGCTCTTATCTTGATTCATAAAGGCCTTGGTTATCTTTCCTCCTCCTGATCCCAACTGAGCTGGGGGTGTGGTTAGTGAGAAAGCAGCTGCATGGTGCTTTTCTTTTGCATATGCCTAAGACCATGCCTATGAGCACCATCTCCAGCCTGCTCATTCTCTGCCAGCACGGAAGAGATTTCAGGAAGCCCTGCCTGATAAGAGCCACACCTGGGAAAGCCAGCTCAAGTTTCTACTTGCTAAGTACTGAACTGGAACAGGAAACAGTGGGGAGCAAAATGCAGTAGTATCCCTCTAAATTCTCTTGAAGTCAGCTCATGCCCAGATAGGTTTATTACCTCTGGCTCCAGACTTGTGCCTGCAGACCATCTTGGATGGCTTTGCGCAATGGTTCACAGGACTTTAGGAAATCTTCTTTGCTGTGGCACAATGTGACATAAACAGAGCCAGGTGGGTTGTAGCCATGGCCAGATTAGTTATCTTTCATCCTAGGGATAGCCAAGCCCACTGAAGAAGCATTCAGATGCTCTGCTGGCACATAGCCCTTGAAAACACAGCTGTCTGCAGGTGCAAACGCCCCACCAACACCTGCCAGCTGTGGGAGGCAGGATGTAGTAACCAAGCATGTTATCTGATTCAGTTAAACATTGTTTTTCCAATTACAACTGTCTGGTTATATACCTAAAGTATTACCATACAACATCTAAAAGACATGCAACTGTGTTTGACTAACGTTGTTTTGGGGGTTATTTGTTTTTCCTCTGGTACTGAGGAAAATCATAATTATCTTTGGAGTAGAAAACAGTGATTTACCAGCTCATCTGATAATCTTAATTCACCTAAAAAAATTACATCCCTTGATCAATTTAACTGAAAATAATCACATACTCTAGAATAAAATGTAAGTGAATTTTCAGGATATGCACAAATGCACAATCCACCCAATCAATCATACCCAAATCTAATATGCAATTAGTCACTCACAGCATCAATGAGATTTCACATCTTGCTGAATTTGCTTGTGCAAAAGCTGGTATTTATTCATGACCTCAAACCTTCTACATGATATGGTAACATTAATTTGCCCCAAGTCACATCAGAGAAAATTTGGTCAATAATACACTAAATATCAGTTTCAGTCCCTGACAAAACAAGGCATGAATCCAAGATCCTGAGACTCATCAAATATATTAGATGCCAATGTAATTAATCAGCTCTGACTACTCACTGTAGCTTCAGGAACACATTCAATTTTAGTCCAAGAGTCATGACTTTGACACAGGAAAAAAAAATGCTGTCATCAGTAGTAGTACGAGAAGAAACTATATATTATTAAACAAAACAATGCATCCTGCTTTTGTCATGGGACTGACTGAAGCACTGAAGCTCAGATGGGTAAAGATGAGCTATAGCCCAGTACTTCTCAGCCTCCTGGCCTTCACAATGTGCACGTTGCTGCCAGAGCCACTCTGCGCCAACAGAATAAGACCAATTAATTTCAGAGGCTTTGGCTCAGTCCTGAAGTTTCTCAGTGCTGATGCTGGAGGCCCACTGAACCAGAGCATGCAAGAAAACCACCCGGCAGACACTGAGAAGTAAAAAATCTATGTGGTTCAAAATGAAACTATAGGCCAAGAGATTAATTTCGAAGGACGTGTTTTTAAATAAGACATATATGTTCTTATATACATATGTACTTTTCACAGAACACTCCTGTAAACACACTTCATGTCTGCTGTCAGTATCTTACGATGAACAACTGCTGTGATGTATAGTTCTTTTTTTCCTCTTCTGGAGAGGCAGAACACCTATGTTCAGTATTTATCAGTTTGCCTCTTTCCAGTCCTTAAAATAACATACATATAGGAGACTGAATGAAATGCATCAAAGAGCATAGTTTCCAGCTAGAACCTAAATGAGTTTTCAACATGAATGGAATTACTTGCTGCTTATTTAACTTTGCAAGATCCCTCGTAACACTGTCTTTGTTTTTCTGTGCTTGGCTGTTGTTTTGACTGCCCCAAACAGCTTCCCTCTGCATGGTCACAAAAAGAGATGTGATCTTCTGGGTTCGGCCCCCATGTTGGGCACCAAAAAGACTGTAGTGGTTTAGCCCTAACTGAATGACAACCTAACCACCCAGTTACTCACTCCTCCCCAAGTCAGCAGGATAAGGAGGAGAATCAAGAGAGAGTTCTAGAACTTTCTGGGTTGAGATAAAGACAAAGAAAAACAAGCAACACCCACTATACCACTAGAGCTCAGCCCAGCACTCAACACAACAGTAGCTCCTGCCTGGTGCCCTTATATCCAGAGCTTGAGGTCACATGGGATTGAATAGCCTGGCCACGCCCCATAGCTGCAGCTGTGGAGAGTTAACTCTATCCTGGTCAAACCCAGGACATCATTGAACAAGTGTTGCTCATGCAGCAATGCAGGGCATACTCCTCAGCCTGGAAAACCTCTCTACCAGCCCAGCAGTATCCATGCAAAGTGGGGCTTACCCAAAGTGGCCCCTGCACACAGTACTCAGAGAGCCTTTGTAAGATATTGAAGTGTTTTCATCACTGCCCAACAGTGGGCTTAAGTTGCCAAAGACTGTTACCTTCTGAGTGGTGTGAAGAATATGAATGCAGACTCGGAGATTTTTATTTTTTCCTTCTCTGCAGACTGGACACTGAGGCTTATCACATTTCTGCCTGTGGTGCTCAAGGGCTGTATGCTTTTGAATCACACTCCTGGTAACCATGGTGAATCGCGTGGTCCCTTTCCTTATTAGTAAAGCCGTTTCCAAACATCTTTTAATGTGACTGCCCATGAGCAAAAACTTATTGTTTGACTTACTTTCCCTCCTTGCTCTCAGCTCTGATTCATCAGAGCCACTGCTCACAGAGTCATGAGGTGTAAAATTGGTCTGTGCAAAGAGGTCAGTCAATACAAAGAATTCATGTATTCATAGCTAAAATAGCCCTTCTAAGAGCTTCACCACTGATCTCTTCCATACACTCTGTGTTTTCCTTTTAATTCTCCTTCATTTACCCAGAAGCAAGGCTGCTTCAATGAGATCAGAGTTTGCACATTGGCTTTTGTTATTGGTTTGTAGACATTTTTCTGATGAAGTGCTGCAGTATAGCATCAGACTTGCTGTCTGCCATTCATATTGGGGTTTTGCCTAGCATAGGTTGACTACTGAGATAATTAATAGTCCTTAGTAACCACGATGCCCTGGCTTTGAATTTCAAAGACAGCAGTAAATTTATTCTTTCTATTACTTGAAATAGCAGACAGTTATTATAGCATTACATGATTTGTAAGTGAAGGACTGCTCAGGAACCATTAATTGAAGTTGGCTAGAGAGAGTCTAGCCAAATCTACCTCAAGTCAAGTTTTGTATGGGGAAAGGATTATATGATTTTTCTAATCTCCTCTCCGTTTCCACCTGCACTCCATCTAATTCAAATTATTGAATTATCCAGCTTATATTACAATGTTACTGCATGCCTGTTCCAGAACCACTCAGACCTTAGCAACTTCCAGCTGAGGGCTCCGCATTCCAGCCAGCTTTCATTGCTCCCTTTGCACTTCCTGCTCACTCTGAGGCAACACTAGGAGTTGTGCCTGCATGCAAGCAGAAAAGCATGGTATTTCAAGTTCCCTTCACAGGTCTTCAAATCCCTCTGAGAAATACCTCAATGTATTTTCTTTTTGTTCTCTTTTGTCTTCATTTGTATGCATAGTTATTTGTATACTTAAAGAACAAAAGCCAGATGTTGTGTAATAAGGCGAGAGTGAGCAATAAGAGCACTTCTCCATGGCTTAAGAGCTGTGAATATGAGTTTTTGCTGTACTCTTGGGCCAAAATTTGCTGCTGCTCCACAAAAGTGGACATGGTTTCCTCCTCCTCTGAGGCTAGCTGTTAAACAAACACGACATGTTGACCAGGTTGTGGTACAGTGTAATGGAGGAGGCTGTGCAGATGCCAACATTTCCTGTGGTGCCAGCTGCATGTGTACCAGGTTACCAACGCAGGACCACAGGCTGTAGACTCCTGAGCTCCTTAGAATCTATTGCCTGGCTAACAATTTCAGTGCTTACTACAGTATTCACTATAAAAGCCTGATGTATCTTGAAACCATCATTCCATTGCACCAGTAAGATGTTGAAGGGTCTTCTATAGGCAAGAACAACACAGCACACTGTGAATAAATAAATACCGGTGAATCAAAAAGGAGAAAAAAATATATGGTCTTTCACAAAACCAAAGATATCCTTTCTATCAAGACACCTGATGTGTCACAAGAAGCCAAAGCTATTTTAAATTTACAGACTCACTTTCCCATGACTACAAAACAGCTCAGAATTATTTTCTTCTACAACCCAATGATGCTCCTTGGCTGAAGGCTGTACCATCTTTACATATGCAAAGGTCCCTTCCAGCTCCTACCATTCTATATTTCTATGATTCTTCTTCTCAACACCCCGCCAAGAATGTAAATGCTAATACATCCTATATGCAAGTGGGGAATAAACATCTTGCTAAAAGATGCACACAGTGTTCATAGTGGAAAAGAGTAGGGAGTTTAGATACCTAGATCACTAAACTATAGCCCAATCCATTGAGTTGACCATTGAGTTGTTCTTCCTCTTAACTGCAGTTTTGAGCTCACAGAGGCTCTGTGAGCACTGCTGTGATTGCCAGGAGATACTTCAACAAGCACATACACTCTCGTGAGCTTCCTTAAACCCCTGCAAGAGGGTCACAGGGAGTAACTTACAGTAGAATTCCCGGTAAAACTGTCTGATTTACAGAAATTGATATATATACCTTTGGGATACCCAAACCAATTAAAGATTACCAGCCCTTCTTGCCCATTATTAGACTTGAACAAAATCCATTTGATTTTTCACCAAGGACTGATAGTACAAGAGAGGTATTTCATGGCACTTTCCCTTCCAAGGCTGTGCACATTATACTAGCTTGACTAATGCACTTTCAAGTCATTTCCCCAGTAAGCCTACATGAACAAAATGTCCTGAAGTCTCAAGAAATCACACTGCTGCCCTTAGGACTGCCACTCCATCCTTTAGCTCCCTGCAAGACAACAGCATTGCTTTGCTGAGCTCTAAGAAACACAGTCTTCTCTTCCTCCATTCTAAATTTCTGAGGATTTCTAGAGTGTTGTAAAAGCCTCTCATGCCCTACTCCCCACCATTTAAAAACAAACTCAAAACAGAACAACCAAGAGAATGTGGCTAAGGAGGTTGATGGTTAAGTAATAAGCATATAGTTGTCTATCAACACCTAGAACTCTCTACATACACATCTGATGAAACTATTATAAACCAGAAAAGGCTTCTTGGTGCAAGAAGTTCTCAGTGTAGGTAAAGGAGTCTTAACACAAAATCACGTCACTATAAATGTATTTGTTGATTGTCACTCCTATTTTATTTAGCAAACCTAAAAACTACTGCACTTGTACAGCTGCCTCATATCTATTCTTCTGATCTATGTACATTTTTACCTCAGACATGATAATTTATCTGAAGCTGACAGGGAGTTAGTCACCAGTTTATAAAATTTTTCATACAACTAAAGAAGAGGAATAGCACCACATAACTCAGATGACCAGGTGGAAAAAAAAAAAAAGACACAGTTTTTTATTTATAGGAAATGGAACAGCTACAGTTTTTGAGACAAATGATTCCCAGCACAATCACAAATTATGAATTAAGGCTCAACTGTCAGAATTCGTGGAGAATTTTGAAGGGTGGTGAGGGTGGGGGGCTGAAGGAAGCTAAATTCAACAGAAATAGTGTGGCCAGACTTAGGTTTAAAATGTAAATAACCATGTGGTCAACAAAGCAGCAGAGTGTTCTTTTCCTACACCTTTCACAAGACTCAGAACCCAGGTTTAGCTTTCCATTTCATGTATTCCACCTAGGTTTCTTCATCGGGAAGAATGTTGATACTTGTGTTGCCAGAGCCTTTGAGATAATCCAGAAGTTGCCCTTCTCCAAGAGGTTCATTTTGTTTTTTTTTTTTTAAAAAAAAGGAAATGCGACATCATTACTTCATCCATTTACTGTGAAACTCAAAGGAAATATTTCAAATGTTTCATTTATCAAAGCAAAAAAAAAGAAAAAA
>WBNH01002367.1:0-12391 GCA_013401255.1 Urocolius indicus | reverse complement strand
ACCCACAGCAGCAACTGTCCTATAGCTGAGACTGTGAGGCTCAAGTTACATTGTTGCAAATAAGGATTTTTACTCAATAATTTCCTGAGCCAGAATTTGCTTTGTTCTGCTGAAGAAGGAAAATTCACATCCATTACCAAGACAATAGGAATGGAGGAACAGAGAAGTGGACAAAGTTCATAAGAATCTCTGGCCAACCTATGCCAGTGCTCAGTCAACTCTCGCTGTGAAACAGTGTTTCCCGATGTTCAAATGGAACCTCTCCCATTTCAGTTTGTGCCCATTGCTTCTCATCCTGTCCCTGAGCACTGCTGAAAAGAGTCTGGCTCTGTTGTCCTTGAACCGTTCCTTCAAAGGCTTTTTGCACATAGATGAGATCCTTTCTCTTCTCCAGTCCCAGCTCTCTCAGCCTTTCCATACATGAGAGATGCTGCACTCCCATCATAATTTCTGTTGCCCTTTTCTGGCCTTGTAAATTTCAAACTGCCATTTCTTTCAAGGTTGTGTCAAAACCATTCTATAAAGCTTACCGTAAAAGGAATAAGGCAAATTACAAACATTTGATTCTTCAGGGATGAGATGACATCATTGAGTTTTTATGTATGAATAGATTTTGGGTGCTATAACCAGTCTGTTGTCACTTGAGAGATCAAGTGGGGGGAAATAACAGGGGGAAAGAACTGAGAACCTTTTATGTCTGAGATAAGGCAGAGAAAAATTTATTAATTCATATGATTAGCTACAAAAGAAGATGGGGCACAGGCTTAGCGCTTTTGAAGCTAATCAAATTATTTAAATCTATTTATTTCTTCCTTCTTTGAGCAGTACTGAATTTTGGGATGAGTTGTGAAGAGTGCATGGATGGAGGTATGTCAAACTCATAGTAACAGAAAGTTCATAGCTTCTTGCATCTTTTAAGGACCTTGAGACAGATGAAGTTGAAGAACAAATGCATTTAATATCAGATTTAATAATAGATGGATTTATACTAGCATTTCATTTAAGATGAAAAATACTAGTTTGAAGATGAAAAAGATTTTCTGACCATGCCACTGTTCAATGTTTTCATTACTATCATGGAAACAGTGATGGACTGTAGAGGGTGATGGCTTTTTGGATGAAACTTAACCAGATCTTTTTCTGCAAATCTTATGTGCGCAAGAAGAATGATCTAGAATGAGTCTATACTAAAACCTCCCAAAGACTCACCAGAAAGTACTTTCTTCTACTGAACCCCTGTTGCTGTGCACCGCTTGCTGATGTAGATATAGCCTACCATGCACAAATGGAGCTCAGGAACTGTTTTTTCTTTGCTGTTCACAGACTGCTAGACCATTTTGAGGTGGAAAGCTCCATCATTTTAAGAGACAAGTTGATGACATGGCGAATACTTAGTAGTAATAGGTTTTTTTGTAGCTGAATCCATACAAAGTGTTTAGGTAAACATTTGCAAGTCAGAGTTTAGCCAGCACAGGAGCTAATTTCATGACATCTGACATATGTTGGATTTCCTTCAATGCTGATGCTGTATGTATGAGGATATGATTTGTTTTCTTTTAAACTATTGGCACTTAAACTAATGATCTGAGCAAAGTTATACTGACATATTTATGTGTATGTGTATACACACGTGTACACAGAAATAGATACACATGCACACCAAATGTTCTGTAGTGTTCATAAAGCTCTTTCTTCAAATTGTTTATTACATAAATTTTGATGAAGGAAATTCTGCTGTTGCATATATGAAAAAAAATCAATGTGTCTTCAAACAACTGCTTCTATGTAAAATATATTAATGTGGTTAATTAGTATTGACCTTTTAGAATATTCATCATGCGATTGCTTTATTATCCTGAAAGTTCACTTTAAAGGAGGTATAGCTGGTCCTGCAGGGAGAAGCTGAAATAAATCTCAGTTGGGTTTTATTTTTATGCCAGTGTTAGAAAAAAAGTAAATGGATTTTTCTGGGTAGCCTTAATTTGCAACACCATCACACATAACCTATTTATTTTTTGTTATTCTAAACTTTTAGATTATATTATTCATCAGAGGATTACTTACGTAGAACATGAAAGTTATTTGTACTGAAATTGCTTGAGTCATGTTTTAGAATACTTTTTTCAGAAAAAAAGAAATATCTTTATCCAAATAAGCAAAGTGACAATGATCCTTCAAATACCATTGTAAGTCTATTGAAGATTAATAATCAGTAGTATTAAGGATCTTTTAATACAATAGGTAAATAATTTCTTCCAAATCTTCAATCAGCTTGTGCAAAGATACAAGTTGTTGTTTATTTCAGTTTCTGTGTTTTCTGTTACTATTTTTTGAGCTCTACTGTGGAGATTTCATCTGCTTTTTTATGAAGAAACTCAAAGAGGATGAACTAATAGAAAGCCTCTTTAAAAAAAGACCTGGTACACATCATAGTCATAGCTGGCCATTTTTTTACTCCCTCACTTTCCCACATGAAAAGGGAATCTCCAGATTACCATAAAAATGCATCTGTTTTTATAGATGTAAATGGAGTCACTAAAATGTCTGCTGGAACATTTTTAGACAGACTTGAAAAGTAATTACTCATAAATTAAACTAAATTTAAACAAAAGTTTTCAGGGGAGAGAAACCTCAATCCATACCACTTCTACCAGTTTGATGCCAGGGCCAGCAGGAGAGGGATCACAGGTCAGCAGCAGAGCCCATGAAGAGCAGTGCGAAGGAATTCCAGATGCTTCAGACAGTACCTCAGCTTCACTGGGAAGTCTAGCTTAAAGGCCTCTTTGGAAACACACATAGAATGGATAATATGAGTTATACACATGTCCATGTCTGCAGGGCTACAATCTTATTGGCATCACAGAGAAGTCATGGGATGGATCCTAGGACTGGAGTGTTAGAATGGAAGGATGCAGACTCTTCAGGAAGAACAGGCAGAGGAGATGAGGAGAGGGTATCACCTTTTATGTCAGTGACCATCTGGAGTGCATGAAGCACTGCCTAGAGATGGATGAGCAGCCAACCAAGACCCTATGGGTCAGGATTAAAGGGAGGGCAGGGACAGGGTACATTACGGTGGGGGTCTGCTACAGGCCATCTGACCAGGAAGACTGAACAAATGAGATCCAGCACAGATAAGAGCAACCTCATACTCACAAGCCCTGGTCTTCTTGGGGCACTTCAATCACCCTGATACCTGTTGGAAGGTATCAATGTAGCAGAGCAGAAGCAATCCAGGATGTTCCTGCAATGAGTTAACAATATAACTTCTTTCTCAAATTGACAGAGGACCTAATGAGGAGAGGTGCTTTGCTGGACCTTGTTCTCATCAACAAAGGAGGGGCTGGTGGGGAATGTGAAGCTCAAGAGCAGCCTGGGCTGCAGTGACCATGAAATGGCGGAGTTCAAGATTCTTGGGTCAATGAGGAGGGTGCACAGTAACCTCACTACCTTGGACTTCAGGAAAGCAGACTTTGGCCTCTTAAGGAGTTGGTTTGGTAGAGCACCATGGGATAAAGCTCTGGAGGGAAGAGGGGCCCAAGAAAGCTGGTTATTATTCAAGAATTACCTCCTCCAAGTTCAAGAGCAACGCATCCCAACAAAGATGAAGTCAGGCAAAAATGCTAGGAGGCCTGCATGGATGAACAAGGAGCTCCTGGCAAAACTCAAACACAGAGAGGAAGACTACAGAAGATGGGAGCAAGAAAAAGTAGCCTGGGAGAAATACAGCAAAAGTATCTGAGCATCCAGGGATCAGATTACGAAAACAAAAGCCCTGATAGAATTTTATCTGGCCAGGTACATCAAGGGCAACCAGAAAAACTTCTATAGGTGTGTTAGTGCTAAAAGAAAGACTAAGCAAAATGGGGGCCCTCTCCGTAAGAAGACAGGAGATCTGGTTGCCCAGGACATGGAGAAGCCTCAGTCACTCAGTATCTCTTTTTTTACTGTCTTCACCAACAAGTACTCCAGCCATACTGCCCAAAATGCAGAAGGCAAAGGCAGGGACTGGGAGAATGAAGAACCATTTGTAGTAGGAGAAGATCAAATTTGAGACCATCTAAGGAATCTGAAGTAGCATGATTCCATGGGATCTGATAAGATGCGTCTGTGAGTCCTGAGGGCACTGCTGGATGAAGTGGTTAAGCCAATAGCCACCACATTTAAGAAGTTTGGTGAAGTTTCCACAGAGTGGAAAAGGGGAAACATAACCTCCATTTTTAAAAAGGGAACAAAGCAGGTTGTGGGGAACTACAGGCCAGTCAGTCTCAGCTCTTTGCCTGCTAAGATCATGGAGCAAATCCATGCTAACTATACTAAGGAACTTGGAAAATAAAGAAAAGTTTACAGTATTGGTGGATAAGGAAGGAGTGACTGATGTTATCTAACGGGACTTGTGCAAAGTATTTGACACTGTCCCACACAGCATCCTTATGTTCAAATTGGAGGGGTTTGATAGATGGACCACTCAGTGCATAAGGAATTGACTGGATGGTTGCACTCCAAAAGTGGTAGTCAAGAGCTTGATGTCCAAGTAGAGAGCAGTGATGAGACATGTTCTTCTGGGGTTGGGATTGGGACAGGCACTGTTTAACACGTTTGTTAATGACAGGAGCATTGGGACTGAGTGCACCCTAAGCAAGTCTGCCGATGACACCAAGCAGTGTGGTGCAGTCAACAGACTGGAGGAAAGGGATGGCATCCAGAGGTCACTGGACAGGCTTGAGAGGTGGGCCCATGCAAACCTCATGAGGTTCAAGAAGGCTAGGTGCATGTGTGTCAAGGCAATCCGAAACATGGATACAGGCTGGGAAATGAATGGATTGAGAGTAGTCCTGTGTCCGTATCCTAGGCTGCGTCAGAAGTATGTCCAGCAGGTTGAGGGAGGTGATTCTGCCCCTCTACTCCACTCCTACCTGGAGAAGCAACACTGTTCTGCCATATCAGTGCTTGCATCTCTACAACAGCAGCAGGACTATCTAAATGATCTCTCTAGTAAGTAAAAGAGGTAAATAAAGTTTGGAATTGAGAATAATTGAATGTGTGTATAACTCCCAGGAAGCACCCAGAGAAACAGTCTATAAACCCCACTATGTGCTGGTAAGAACAGATGCTTACTGAGGATGTGCAATAGGAATGCAGAACAGCAGGATTCCTGAGGGTGTCTATGGGAGCTGGATATATAGAAAAATCTTTTAGATTTTATGCTCACACATCTAATTTAAGAATAGATTACTAAAAAACACTTGCAACTGTTTTCTATTTTATGTTTTCTTTAAAGGGCTTTTTATTCTATCCTGAGTTAAAGAAAGTGTTAAAGTTGATGAAAACACCTTAGAGGAGAAAGGAGGCTTGAATACAAACCCTGGACTGCTCAAAACACCTTTACAATCACCTAGCTTTGCAAGAAGTTATTTTCAGGTTTGATGTGTAGATGTAACTTAACCCATACTGAAAGTTAGCATCACAGAAGCCAGGACAGGAACTTGCCAACTCAGAGAGAGGTGACATTTAGGAAGGCTCTTCCTGCAAAAGGAATGGAAAGTTAACACAAATGTCCCAAGTCCCAAAGGTGCTTACAGTTGTACATACTTGAAAATAGAAAGAGAGCCCTTTACTAAGTGTATTTTCAAAACTTAACACAGATGGTCCACACTTTGTCCATGGTCTCTTTGCTGCTCTTCTGCTCTGTAAAACCATTTCCAATGAATCACAAGAGAGTACAAGTGGGCGATTTAGGCAGAGCTAAGCAAGTATATGTTGAGATATGGATATGTTGAGATACCTATGTTCTCCTGAACTAGTTAGGTCTTTGGTGTATGGTTTAGGTTGCAGGAACAGGCATCCAATAAAGCATAATTAAAACTCTTAATCTGATTTTGCCACTTCTATTGTTCCTGTTGCTGCCATTCATACTGTTAAAGGAAAATTACTCTCATTAACCAAACAAAAGTACTGTTTAGGGGAATGCAAATTCAACGAATCGTACCTAGTGCTTGGCCTGTCATAAAGGTAAGCAATCTCTGACTGTCTGCTAGAACTTTACACTTCCCATGGGCGCTAAAGCAGTGAATTTTTAACCGGTGTCATGATTCTTTCCATACCTGATGATTAATGTGCTGGTTAAAACTTTATGCACAGTTAATCATTCATAACCAAACATATCTAATTCTGTGTTGTTAAAAGCTCAGCATTTATAATGAAATTACATCAGCAGACAGAAACCAGCTAAATCTGGAACTAGACAGCTTGAAAGCTTAATGATAATGTTTAAATCTTCTTCCATATTGCACTGTGGCATTTAAGGGGAATTCTTGGTGGTTTATATCATGGCAGAGGGAAGGAATAATCACAGCTTCTCCACAATGTTTTCTGGGGTGTGCTATGTTTTCTTGTTTAGAGAGAAAAAAAAGGATCAATGCAAAAGTAAGCTAACATTTTTGCAGGAGCATGCATTATGAAATATGCTTGATGCCATGGGCATTAATTTTCAGTATCTAACTTTGAAGAAAATGCTCAATAAGACAGTTGTTGGCTGTGGAGAATGTAAAGAACAGGGAAGGGATGGTCTTTGAATTGTACTTCCTCATTGACGGGGTTTCTTTTACTAGATTAGGGTGTTCATCAGAAATGAAATAATGCCAGAATTACAAGACAGCCTCAACTGCTGCTCCTTAACTCACTTCCCCTTGAGAGAAAAGGAAATTTATCTGTTATCTCCCAGCCTATTAGAGGGTGCTTAAACCTCTGAAGGACAAGTTGAGGCATTAGGGCCTCCTTGTCAGGCTTTGTTTTTAATGCAAACAAGGCCTGCACAGCCAAAGAGCTAAGCATGTTCTCATTTCACAGTCTGAGTGTGAGCTCAGTTTAGAAATAACATAATTAACAAATTTGAACTAGATTTAGACTGAACTATTGTCTCTCTTCAGAATGTAGCCTTTCATATTGTTTCTTCCTTTAACTTTTATGATTTATTGTAACTCATCAACTGTAGCTTGTATTGGATAAAAAACAAGCATTATCTAAAACACATAAGTTTATTTAGGACAAATTACCTATGGAGATAAAGTATTTTCTGTGAAAGTTTGGAAGTAGAGTTCTTGTATTTTCATGCAATCCACAAAATAAATAAACAAGCAAACAAATAAATGCATACACTTTTAAATACAGTTTTTTAAACAGACTTTCCACTATCTACTTCAGTTGAGAAGATCTTAAGCAATAGTAAAGGGAAATGAATTACAAGATGAAGTGTTTCTACCCTGATTTTTTTCCTCTTTTTTTGTGATGCCCCAAAGCAGATGTAATAAATGGAACAGTGATCCAATTTATTAATTCCCTGAAGCTTGAAAGAGATATCTTAGGGCAAAAAAATGTGGAAGGTATTTGAAGCAATGCAATATTCAATTATTTATTTGCCTCTCTCCTTAAAGACTGCTTCAGTTCCAGATTTTCCCATTTCTCCTATATAATTAATGGGAAGTATAAAATACAGCTCAGGGAAATTTGGCTGGATTTGAAAGCTTGTATGCATGTCATTTCTTTTGTTCACCGTAGAGAGTATGAATTCATATGCATACCAGATTCTGCTTATTTGTTCAGTAAATACTTGATACATGTCATATGTTTCACTATGTGCTGAAAGTGAAGACACCTGCTTTGCCAGACAGGAAAATTTGCAAGAAAATGTCTGAATGGATGTATAAAATCACAGAATCTCAAGGGCTGGAAGCGACCTTGAAAGTTCATCTAGCTCGACTCGCCTGCCAGTGCAGGACCACCTAGAGTAAGAACNATGTTCCAGCTTGTGCCTCTTGTTCTATCGTTGGGCATCACTGAGAAGTGTCTAGTTCCATCCTCCTGACACCTGCCCTTTATATATTTGTAAACATTAATGAGGTTACCCCTCAGTCTCCACTTCTCCATGTGAAAGAGCGCCAGCTCCCTCAGCCTTTCATCATAAGGGAGATGCCCCACTCACTTCATCATCTTTGTGGCCCTGCACTGAACTCTATCAAGCAGAAGAAATAGATTTATAAATTGGTAGGTGGATATATTTGCAGGTTTTTTTTTTTAGGCCTAAACCATTATTTTACCTTAGTAGTACTGAGATAGATGCAGACAGCTACATATTCCTACTTATTTACTCACCCTAGACAATGTTTCACATCTTCACTCTAACATACAGAAGGGATGAGGGCATATTCTTGGAAGGCAAAAAGTTTAGGGGTATTCTCCTGTCTGAGGAGAATGTTCAACCCAGAGTTTCCATTTAAAGGGTAGACTCTAAGGTGAGAACCACCACTATGTTCTTCATCTGCTTGTTTGTTTGTGTTTCTTGGGAAAAAAAAATGAAAAAAGACAAAAACTGATTGTCTCAAATGTAGTTAATGTGTAAAACTGTTTCTATATCATTGAGGAGATTCCAAGTTGTTCATCCCAGTACTTCATAAATTCCCCTATAGATTCCAGATCCCATCCCTCTTCTGCTTCTGCTTTTGGTTTCATTTTGTTTTGTTTTTTTTTTTTTTGTTAGCTTGGCATAGATGTCTTATTGCCATGCCCTATTCTCTTTTCTCCTCTAAGGAGAGTGCCCACATGGGACTAGATAGTTGCAAGCTCACACTGCTCATGCTCTGAACCAGCTTGGTATCAAATTCACAAAAGCAGAACTTTCAAAAATGAGAGGCGAGACTTCTAATGTATGTATGTGCCAAAGTACTTTGTATCAGTCTTTTCATAGCTGTGGATTTGAAACTCCACCATTAATACCTGTGGAACTTTGGCTTCTAAATGCACAAGGGGCATTGAAAGACATTGACTTGTGCACCCATTCATTATGGTAGATAGTTGTTAGATTATAATTAAAGTAAGCCTGAGTGTCAAGCAAAGTTTTCAAAGTGCAGCAGATGTTGTTGTGCTTTTTTTAAAAGCTGAATTTTGAGACAGATAAACAGAATAAAGATTAATTAAAACATCGTAACTCCTGACTGTCACATATATTATTACCCATACTGAGGGAAAGTGTGTGCATATGAAATTTGTTAGCTGATTTGTAGACTAAGAATTCTAAAAGAAATATAAAACCAAAGTTACATTCTTGAACATAGGATATGCTTTGTATTTGGATTCCCTGTCTAATTTTTAGATAAGAAAAAATCCAGTAAACATAGCATTTAACTACTGATGAAGTCTTCAGCTTCTAGAAACCACCTGTTTCCAGTACCTGAGAGCTGAATTGTCTTGTCAGAGACACTTATATTGTTTTCCACAAGAAATCTTTTAAAATGTGATGCATACTTTTTGCTTCTATGTCAAAATCCGTTTTTGAAAAATGTGCCTGTGGATAAATGCATTCTCTTTCAGTGCAGCCCTCTTGCAGGTTTGCTAGTCTGATCTGTGTAACTCACAAGAGTTTCCGTAAGGAGGCAAATGCTCTATTGAAGTTGCAAGCACTACTGTTTTCGTAAAATTCAGATCCTGTTTTACACTCTGATGTAGTAATCTGAGCCTTTCGACAGGAGAAAACAGATGCAAAGATCATACTATTAAGTGTGGTAAATATAGTGATTTACAGAATTCAGCGCTTGCAAGCATTTTTTTTTTTTTTACAGAGGTTAACAGAATTATTTATTTCTGTGTCTGGAGCTGATTTAGCACTAGAAACTCCAAAGTAAATACAATTTGCCCTTGAACCGTAGTACAGTTTAGGAATATAAGGCAGTTTCTTCATTTTGAAAACTGTGTGAGCTGTGTGAATAAGAGGTTTCTTAATTTGCACACATTAAGCAGACCTTTCATGTTGTTTTTAATGTTTAGTTTACAGCAACCCAGGTCATGATGTGTGATGCTGGAAGCAGGGGGAATGAAAGCAAAACCTTTCCCTCCTGTTTGTGAGAAAGGAAAGAGTGGGGGAGGATAAGTGTCTTAACAGCTGTCATTGCCAAAGATTATTTAAAAGCTGTAAAAGCCTTCATTTGCCTTCAGGAGATGTGACATATGGTCAGAAATGGTCTGAAGATTTATTGTCATCTTTGCTGGATGAGATTCAAAGTGTTCTTTAACAAGGATCTTGTCCCTTATCTCATCCTTGGAAAAATCCTTCAGAAACTGTAAAGCATACAGCAAGCAGAGACTGCCTTGAACATTTTTCTTTTGTTTTTTTTTTTTTTTTTTTTATTATTTCTGGTAAAAAACAGAAAGGCGGTAAGAAGGGTTTCCAAATGGAATAAAAGAAATATTCATGGTAAAAGTGAACCTTATTTTTGACTTGCAATCCAGTTTTTTTATGTGATACCTTTTCATTGTATGCATCAATGAGATTGTTCCTTACCCAGTTAATTCAAATTTCAAGTACAGACTGTGCACACTACACAATCACAGGGTCATTCAGTTGTGATTTGAAGGCACAAAGCTTCTCCATGCAATTACAGCTATCCATATTGTCTGGACCTCCTTTCCCCCTCCTAGTTAGTAGATGCGTATTTCACATTTTGAAGGCATGATGAGACCTTTCCAGCTATAAAAGCCCATCAAAACTGTGAGGCCAAGAAAGTGACAGAAAGGTACAAAACGACAGGCCTCCTGATCAAGCAAAGTAAAGGCTAATGGCAAAGGGAAGACAACTGATTGTGCATGGAAATATTTAGAACTGAAAATAGTCCCAACTGCACATCTCAAAATGGTAATGGACAAATCTGGCCCAACTTCATTTTCCAAGCTGAAGGTATGTGGAACAATACTGTGCCTCCTCTCACTCTCACTGACTGCTGCACCTGTGGGAATTTAGAATAAAGCCTGTCACAATTAATATTGGAAGGCACATTGATCTCAAGGTATATGAGGTACCAGTGAGATATGGCAAAGGGCACCTTTCTTATCCCTCTTAAATTTTGCATAAGTCAGACTGATTTAAGCTTTAGCTGAATAAAATCCTCCAATTTTAGCAGGCTTGACAAGAATTTATTGTGTTCCAGTAAGAAAACAACACAGAAACATAATACTCCAATCATATTTTTAAAGGTAGTTTCACAGTATAAAGTTATGGCGCTTGCATAGAGAATTATAGTTACTTTCAGATTCAGTGTCCTTGCTTATTTTGTGAATAACAATAATATATCACCTAAGTGGGAAATGAATCATGTACATGTGTAGATGTTCTCCCTGTCTCCTAGCTGGGGTCAGAGCAGAGCTGTTGCAAGCAGGATGGGGACAGGAAGCAGCCGCCATGTTAGCGCTCCACTGGCTTGTAATGGTAGGAGGTGAAATACATTGTGCAAGCCTTGCACATCTTCTCGCCAACCATGTGAAGACCACGGGGAGGGTGATGCAGTAGTGGTGACAGATAGAGAAGCTGTAAGGGGAAGACTGTCTTGGTGTGACACTTGGCCAGGGAGTTTTATCATTGTCTTGATACTGTTGCTGTTCTCCCTGAAGTTTGCTACTCCTTTGGGGAGAAGGGAGAGGATCTAAATTAACTCTTTGGCATGTTCTTTGCCATATTTCCAGGTTGGATGAAATCTCAGCCAGGAATATGTAAAAATAAAACCACTTGTTCCAGCATCCCTTTACCATCTGGGACAAAAGAAAAAAATATGTTTGAACAGAAATTACTTCATCAAGTCTGTTGGAAGGTTCTGGCCACACAAGTGGTAGCAAATTAGACCTGTACACAGCGGTCCTCCAGCAGTGGGTTCAGCTCTCTTTACCTCTATATGTTGCTACATGCAACGTGTCCGTGTGTACAGTGACTGCCACATGCCACTCCTAAATCTATTTTTTCCATACCTAATTTTCCATTACCTACTTGCCCTACTTCAGGTTTCTTTTTCTGATAAAGGTTTTACCTGTTTTCTTGCTTCAAATACCCCCAACTTTCTACAGTTTCATTCTTCCCAGTAGGAGCTTTGTTTTCCTGGCAGCAAGAACTTCCTAACCCTCAGGCTGTATTTTTAAGTCTTGATTTGCATAAATTTGCGTAAACCCACCAATATAGGGCCTCCCATCTGCTTACATTGTTATCACTGAGTGAAAGGAACAACACAAATATTTGAAACCAAGCTGCCAAACCTGCCTGAGATGCTCTCCTCTCTCACACAGGGACCACTGTGTTGCAGTAACCTGAAACCAAACATCCGGGCCTTTAATTCCTAGTCTTTCTTTGAAGAAAATAAAGACAGAATCCCGTGTTTTTGAACACAGAGCAAAAAAATATATACATAACATATAATGGCACAAATATATTACTGGGAACTTCAAATACCCTGTCACATGGATACTTGTCTGATTAAATAACTTGTGAAAATGAGTTTCAATTATCCACATTTTTGATATCTAAGAGACATGTGTAGTGAATTTATAAGTTTATATTTAGTCTGGAGAAGAGAATACT